>CABFWO010004217.1:26574-57054 GCA_902155825.1 Timema genevievae | reverse complement strand
CCCCCCCTCCCCCCCCCCCCCCCCCCCCGTCATCCTCCACACTAGCCTCACTGGCGGAACTCAGCCATCATCCAAATAAGAACTAAGTGAGCCTCTGCCGGCGAGAACTCGCATTTGTCACCGGGATAATCGGAAGTGACGTCAGGATGAAGACAAAGGGGTGCAAGTAAAATGAGGGTTGGAGAGAGATCGAGGGGAAAGAAAGAGAAAAACAGAGAAGAAGGAACTAGTTGAGGAGATGGGAAAGTGTCTGTGTGGAGCAGAAAAACTGTAAGTCACTTTGATATGAGTGCCCAAGCAAGATATATAAAGGTGAGGGTTTTTTTTTGTAATAAAAACGAATCTTTTAGTTGTTTCGTTTACAAAGGGAAAAAAACCTCACTTTTTGACTGATTGGTTAGTTTGCTTTTACTCTAAGTTTGACATATTTATTTTTTATGTATTAATATATAACTTTAAAAGTTGTTATTGCCACTTAAAGGAAAGAAGAAGATTCTGTAAGCTGAAGAAGGAGACATTGATGGTCTAAGTTCACTGACAAAAGGAATTGACCTGTCGTAAGACAGAACACCTAATAATAAATAATAGTCACACTAAACTATTATAAGGCAGGCTTCTTTGTCAGTTTTTAAAAAGGGTTTATTCATATGTGCATTTGTTAGAGTGTTAATGATAGTTTTATGTAAAGTACGTATTAATGATAATACGTTATCATACACTCAAGATTTTGAAGGGAAAATGATGAAAATAAATAGCTTTGTATAAATAAACAACAACAAAAAATTATAATATATGAATATTTGGGAAGTTTTTCATGTACGTTGTAAATTTTTTAGTTTCTCTGTAAATCTGTAAAACATTTCAGAACATACCAGCCCTATTTTAAAGAGTTGAATCTGATCTCATGGAAATTGCCACGACATTGATATATATATATTATTTGTTTAATGTTTCTAGTGCGTTTAACCCCAATTTAAATTATCAGCGTCTTAGACCACAACTACCAAATCTTGATCACATTTATGTTGGGTTTTTTTTTTGTACTACGTGACGACTTTTATTTTAAGCCCCAACGGGATTCAAACAAAGTTATCATGGAGGAGTTTAGGTAATGACTGAAGAGCTTTACTTTTCTCATAATTATATTTTTAAAAGCTATACTGTAAATTCACGGAATTCTAGAGACATTATGGAATAAAGTGTATTTCTGCGTTTAAAGACTAACTTATCTCGGAAATATCAACTCTATTTTCATCAACTGACCATAATAACGTTATCGCATTATATATGGGTTAATTCCAGCACATGCCAACCAAGACTATCAACCTTTTATTATAAGCAGCTCAAATAAACGTTAACCATCTTCTCGGGACTCTGTCATAACTTAATTGGGAGATTAACTTCTGGCGACAACGCTTGAAAAATAAATTCATGTAGTGTGGTTGAAAGCTTGGTACACGCTTCAGATGGATTTCACCCAAACATTTATAAAGTTCTTCACGTTTTGTTTGTTCTTTCCATGACAACTTACACAAGTGAGTGAGATCGTTTTCTACACTAAGGAGATTAAAACATACCTAAGATCAAAATATGAATGAGGAACGATTAAATTATTTAGCAATGTTAAATGTTCATCAAAGTGTAAAAGTTCTTCCTGAAGAAGTTTTGGGGAAATTCGCTCACTAGAATAAAAGAAAAATGAAATTATTGAATTTATAAAATAGGAGCTAAGTTTGACCGACTATATTTTCCATTGGTTAGCTGGTTATCAATTTAGTTTATTACTATTATTGTTTCACAATAGCTACTTGGTATTGACTTAAATTATGTAATTTTTAAAGTTTTCTAGAGTTTACTCATTCAAAATAAAATTCACCTTCACATTCAAATTAAATAAAACTCTAGTAATTTTTAACCTTGTGAAATATTATTTTAATCATATTATATTAAAACTATATGATATATAATAATCATTATATTATATTGTAATTGATATATAATTATATATGATATAGAAAGTATAATATGTATAACAATTATATATTGTATAGTAAATAAGTTATGAAATATAATAACTATTTATTATTTAGTAAATATCTTATATATATTAACTTTCAAATGTCCTCATAAAAAATATGAACTGTTTTAAACATTACTATATTTTAAACATTACTATATTTACATTGTTGATAATTGTGTTATATATAATAATTATGATCCCCCTATTAACATTTCTAGATCCACCCTTGTGTATCAAATAGGTATATTGACAATCATTCCAACAGAAAATTGGAAGGCCTCATCTCGGGAAGCATCGAACATAGGACATATGTTCATAAGGACTTTTGTATTGTTTAGAGGACTTCTATCCACACTATAGTTACTTCCCACATAAACAGGGTCACCCTGTATAACTTCACTAGGACATTTGTGTCTCTTGGGCGGTTTTTATCCAACCCTTTCATTGTTATCTTTGCTTTTAAATTAAGGGTATCTCTCGCGTGGCCGAATCTTTGCGGTTAAATGTTTATAAAGTCGTTAACCCGCTTCGTTGGTCGAATTCTCTAAGGCGTCACTCTCTAAATAGACTAGACTGCCAATGATGATCAGATCGGGGTCAGAATCCTGATCGGGTTGTACTGAAGGTGTTCTTTTTTTCCCCAAATTGTTTCCCCACTCTTCCTCCACGCCAACGTGGATGGAGATTTCCTCTCAATTATACACTCCTCATCTTCTATTTTCTAGTGCAAAGCTGGCCAAAAAAAATAGTCGATTGCGATCTACCGATCGACCGCGGCCGCTAGTTGGGTCGATCGCTTGGGCGATCGATTGAAAAGTATTGAGAGAAAGAAAAAGGAAAACGAGTGTTTGCAGATTTTTCTCAATTCAACATTAGAAAATCTAAATATTGAAGCTGTATGACCAATGACTATTTAAAATCCTGCCTTCGTTTATAATAGAGTAATTTTGAACTCTCATTCAACAAACCATCCTAAGATTATGCGGCGTCACGCATCAACTTCAAAGTCAAGTGTTTAGTGAGAAAATACTTTTTTCAGGGAAATTATGTTTTATGTGTTTTGATGAAAAACTAAGTTTCAGTGTGTGAAACGACTGTAAGTTCTTAAATGCAATATCATTTTACTATTGAAACAACATAAAATGGTTTATTAATTGTTAACAATGAAACAAACATAAGCCTATGGTTCCGTAGTAGATTGCGAAGGATTTTCATTCTCTGGAGTAGATCCCAAGACCATAAGGTCTGGCTCCTCCTGCAGTCTAGCGTGATCCATAATATAAAGGCCATGCCGTGTAAGTCTGTTTTGTCTCCCAGAGGTTTTGTTCGTTCTTCCTGCTGAGATAGAAGGTTAAAATTCGACCTGAAGTTTCTTGAGAATCTGACAATTATTAGGAAAATCCTAAGCCTGAAAAAATTCGAAAGAGAGTTAGAATTTGGGGCCCAAAAATGTCCTCATGCTGTCTTTATGGGCCAAAAAATTCATGTTTGTCTGATTGCGTTGAAATTCTGTTTCCATTGGGTTCTATCACATCTAAACACAACCCTGTTAGTCATTTATTTCTGAATTCTAGCCGAATGACCCTAGATCAATGCCTAAATAATATTTTTAAAAAATCGAAAACTGTTATTTCCCGTTTAGTTTTCATGAAATTTTATATCTGGGGGTTGTCAGGGCTGTTAAACTAGATTCCATTATTGGATTTTCGAAATTAGAATTAACTGTCCCTCAATCGGTACCCAAATTGAAGATAGAGAAGGGAAGGCAGCAATAAAATTAAAAATGATGGGTGGTATTGTAGATAGATTTTTGATAAGTTTAAGAGTCAGACACCTTTGCTCGGTCGGTAACGTGTCTGTCTACTGAGTTAAGGGTCCCGAGTTTAAATCCTGGCATGGCTGAAAAAAATTATATTTGATGGAATGTTGGTTTCCCTTTTCACAGTGACGATTTAATGACCGGGGGACTGGATGTTGTGTCGGTTCTAGAGTCGAGTTAGTTTATAAGTCTTATACTGATATAATTAGTCGGTTCAGAAAATGCACGTTAAGTACCTCAAATAAATGAAATGATAAGTTTAACTAGATCGGGATCAAAATAATGTTTGCTGACAGCTGCTGTACAGACCAACAAAATGGTATTTTCTACTTAAATCTGATAAAAGCACCCTGTATACAACTCCACCACTTCACTAAGAGCAGTACCAGTGGGTTCTTCTCTACCAACACCCAGCACCCCCTCCTCCCCCCCCCCCTCCCCCCCCAGCCCGCTCAGCCCTGCGGCACTCTTGTTCTCTGGTTTCTTTGCTCGTGAACGATATTCACATTAAAATGGAAATAGGACGGGGTTGGGTCGGAAAAGCTGTCTGGCATAAGAAACATTAATATTTATAGCTAATTATTCGCTCACTTTTCCAACTTAAGATCACTCATGAACACACGGGAAACACAGGACAAAGACATCTTCCAAGAGGGGTGGCTTTTATTTCTATCCAAAAGGTTTTTCAACTTCTAACAAGTTGAGCATCTTTTATATCTTCCCCCGTCTCTCTATATTTTTTTTTTGTTGAAAGAATCTCAATATCTTTTTCTTGGAGTTGTCTTTCTTCCCATCCATTTATTTTCGAAAAGAAACTAGGGAAATGTTATCCTGAAGAAAAAAAAAATTGAGAAGGGGAAAATACGTTTTCTCCACAATGACCTATGACGGAATGAAGTGACCTTTCCAGCCACACCCCCCCGTACCACCCTTTTCCACGTAAATCCCTCCCACAATGTGAGGTTTACTTGGGACCCAAAGTAAAACCATTAGAGCTCCATTATACTCATCCCTTGTGATAGCTTTTATCTTCTAGAGGGTCAAAAGGGGGAGAAAGTAGTGACCTTTTATTTTTTTTAAGTATATTATTTGAGTAGTATTTTAACAGTGCCTGTTGTCATGGGCTTGGAGTCTAGAATGATCAATTATTCTCCTAAAATCAATTATTTCATCTGAGAAGTCAATAAAACACAAAGTAAATCTATAGGGAGGATATTTTTATGTAAGGTACTAACTACATTATTTAGGGATAATTTGTTGCTATTACCGGAAGTACTAAAATTATTTTCAAAGATAAGTATTTATCAGTGCGAGTTCGGCATTAAGGTAGAATGGAGGATACACGAGCTGTATTTTCGCAGGGTTTTTTATGACTAAAATATACTTTGTCCTAAAATAAGTTTCAGTAGATACATTTAGTTTAATTTTCTTCACATGGTGATATTATAACGATTCCGGTTTTTAATAATGACGATGCGGATGTAGATCGGTGTACGCCTTACTGCGCATTTGATATCACACGGCTATGGCGGTCTGATTTTATGTGTATTTCTTACTGTAGGGCTACTTATTGTTTATTTGTTGAAATCAGTATAAAATTAATGTTTTACACGATTTATTTTTTAATTGCACTTTCAGTGGTGCAAATTTGATATTAAAATGGTACAGTTTTTGTTCACTTACGAACTGACACGAAAAGCCTGCGCTAGTGCTTGTTCTCTGGATTATCTTACGCACAAGTTGCTTATATATAACCTACCCCTTTCCTCTTGGACCCCTTGTCAGCAGTGTTAAAACTGACTAATAGGAGAACTCCTGGCAACCTGATGTGAAGTCTAGCTTCCTATTGTGTAAAGGCAGCCAGCTCATCACCTGATTTTTAAATAAAACGTAATTTTTTTTTAAAGAAAGAAAGTTTTAAAACGTATTATATTGAAACTACTTCTGAAAACGCTGAATCGGGCATTGGATGAATTATTAAAAGGAAAATTTAAAAACAGACCTTTAAATAAAAATACACTTCATCCATGACTTTTTAAATAAATGAGAGGGGTCCCAGGAACTGCACCAGCATTCACCCGAAAATAGTATGGTAAAGTTTTAAAGAAATAAATACTAAACCGACAAAACAGCCAGGTCAATTAAAAGAGTATAATTTATTAGAAACTGTTGTCCAAAACTAAATAGTAAAATAAAAGTATTCTTAACATAACCCTAAAATGTTATTAATCCTTAAGAATGCTCTTTTCTCAATGATTTCAAATAATATGCCTCATTCGACTTAAAACAAGATAATATTCAATAAAATTGGAAGTATTATTGCATTATTTAAAATGAGTTCCAAAATAAAGTATAGTTAATTAAATCTAAGAATATTAGTTGTAAATATACTCGCCTCAATAGTATAATAACCAAAGGTACCACCAACGCAATATATTGGACGACGAGGTCGGGGCTAAAATCCCGATTAGGTGTATCGAGTGTAGTTTTTCCTAAACGTTTTCCCACTCTCTCTCCAATCAAATTTGGGTACGTTTCCTCTTAAATTTATCTACCTCATCCCTAACACAATACAGTAATTAGGATATAGCTCGAAATGATGTTTAGATACGGTCCTAAAAAATATAACTGTTAGTACATTTTCTCAGCAAAGTATTATTTTGGTTTACGCTCTAGTTTGGTGTAATATTGAAAGCGACCGTGTTCCGTGTTTAGAGCAGCAAAGCCAAAATCATGTTGTATGTGACCAGATTTTTAACATGTGAGCTGGAAGCGACCACATTATATTATGAGTAATTTTCCTTTTATGTACCTAGCCTATTGTTTTTACTTAATTCAGTTGCAGATATTTAATTTCTGTCAATAATTATTTTTATATACAATAAGTACAATCTACAATGTTCATAATACATAAGTACAAAATTCTAATCTAATTTATTCACATAGCTTAATCCACTAAGACATTTATTTTCAAGTCCTTCGTCTACTCAAAATCCTGGAATATGTTATCAATTATTTTATACAGTTCTATATAGGCCTTGTGCCGTTTTATTGCAAATTCACCTAGTTCCTTAGATTTAAGTTGGTCAGGTAAGGTTATGTTAGATTAGGTTATGTTAGGTTAGGTTATGTTAGGTTAGGTTATGTTAGGTTAGGTTAGATTATGTTAGCTATTGTTATAATTCGTTTGGTTACATGTTATTTTTGACACACTCCCTCACTTGCTTGGATGAATTTTAAAAACATGTTTGATCACTTTAAACACGACGAAAGTTTTTGTGGTCGCTTCCAATACGTAACTTCTAGTTTAGTATCGAACGCAATTTAAATAATGTTGTTCTATTTGATTAGATTCCCATACTTTTTTTTTACGTGTTTCAAGTTGTCTAAAATGCACCATTGATTAGTTTTATAAGCTATTTAACTTAAAAAAAAAATAGTTGTCATCTGCGATGCCAAGCTGTTAAAATCCCCGTTGTTCACCAAACAGTATGTTTTGTGACTAATGTTTGGTGACTGTATGTATGATTTTAGAGAATCAGACGGGGAAAAATAGAGTCCAAACTCCCTATGGACTCATTCATTCTGTAGCTAATTGTTGTTCGTTCTGATTGGCTGAATCTGTCCCCCCCCCTCTCACCTCCCGCTCCACGATTATAGCAGCCTGTACGCAGGTAGGCGATGGCAGATGCATTATGCTATCAATAAGGATTAGCAGTAGGTAGTTGCAACGCTGACCAAGTAATGAGTGCCGCATTGCGTCACTTGTTTGCTACGTCCTGTTAAAAACCCACCGACCACACGTATGGACCTGTAGGGATAGTCTCACGGATAGCGAGCCTGACTCGTGTTTGGAGTGGGACGATCAGGAATCGTAAAAGCATTAGTGACTCGTTTCGATGGTCGAATGGTCTAAGCCAGGGTGGTCCAACGTAATTATTCCCAAGGGCCAAATATGATTATCAGTTTGCACCGCGGGCCAAATATATATTTAATAACTCCATCAACATAAAACAGACCTACAAACAACACTTAATAAACAATTTCTTTATATACTTAAAATATACACAATTGTATTTTTGGTTGGTAGAATCTTTCAAATTTTTTACAAAAAAATACTTATTAATCTCCTAAAAATGTATTCTGAACCATGCACGCACACACACTTTGACAAAATAACTTTTTATAAATATATACATTTTTTATTAATCAAATAAATGCATAATAAAATGCAATCATGATCTTTTTAAGTAATTTTTTTATATGAATCATTTACTACTTCACAATTGCCATCCTTTAATTTTCCTCCAGGATATTATGAGGTTCAAATCTTTAGTGAGCACGGGCCGCTTATGGTACGCGGCCCACCAGTTAGACCACAATGATCAAAGGCGTCACTCTCGCAATAGACTTAATAGCTGATGACGGTTAGATTGATAGTTAGAATCTCTGTCGATTGTGGTAAGTGGTTTTTATTTTAAAGTTTTTTGCTCTCCCTCCACGCAAATGCTGACACGCCCTTCCCTTAGCTAAAATCTTATCATCTCTAACAGATTATCGTGTACACTCCGTTTACGTTGAAAGGTAGCAGTCCTACCTTGGTGGACGATACGATGGTTCTATCTAGTAAGCTACTCCATAGTGGAACCAAACAAGGTAATCATGCTACATTTCACGGTAAATGAAGGGTGCATTTGCGTGTAGCACGAACGGGTTGTAAGGCGAAGATTTTTTATTTTGTAGCAATTGTTGTTTTTCTCACGATGTAGGCATTGATTCTTTTTATATATTTTTTTATTTATTTTTTTAAATTCACCCTAATCTCAAAGTTATTTATTGGATTTTTTTTAGCACCACGTTTTACTAACCGTTTGGTTTATACTCATTTGTATTAATTACTCCAATGGTTTTAAGGGAATAGGGAGGTTATATTTATGGGGAGTGTACCCAAACTCGTGGGGAGGAAGAGTGGACAATTATTTTGGAAAAACTACACTCAGTACACCCGACTTAGATTCGAACCTCGATCTCCACGTCATCGGCAGTCTAGTTCCCTGCGAGATTTGTGTGTTAGACCACGTGACCAACAAAGAGATTATTGTGTTTATTAAATGAAGATTTTCTTATCTCAAAAATAGGATGAGAAATAAAAGTTAGAGTGAATCTTCAGTGGCTTTGTAAACTGATTAGGGAAAATTGCGCCCGGAAAAACCCCGCCTTCCCAGAAAAAAGGGGGAAATTGTGCCCTCGTATCAATCACCACACCATTAGGTAGGAAAAGTGCACCCCACACATTGTTTTACACACTTACAAAACAAGTACGCCCAAGTACCTAACAAAGTGTTTGAAGAGTCTAACCTATATATAAAAAATTGAGTAAAAAGGTTGGTCAGTAATTAGTTTGGTAACTTCAATTCATACGTTCACATCAAATGCTTACAGATACACATTAATCTTTATTTTATTGAAAAACCTAACCTAACCTAACCTAACCTAACCAACAGGCCAAGAGATAGGTGCGATGAATCGATGTACTTTGACATCCTCAAGACCTCATGATGTGCGATGAGTCGATTTGAACTACCCACCCTCCTAAACAAAAGGATGCGATGAACCGATCTATGCCGGTGAAAATGGTAAGGTCGTGAGGAAAGAGACAAAAGCGCGCCCACACGACCTTGTTATGATTATTTAGGTGAGACAGACAAGGTCGTGTGGGCGCACTTTTCCCAACTTTTAGTGGGATGATTCATGCGAGGCCGAAGTTTTCACTTTTTTCCGGGAAGACACAATTTACCCGACACCTTGTAAACCCCATAACTGAATCTGGTTAAGTGTTTCTCGATACATTTTATCTATCTAAGTTGACTATCCATTATCAGAGTCGTCAGGGTAACTGACTAATATAACTTGTTCATACCCCAAGTTGTGTATTGACCCTTACTGGTACTTGGTTCATAAATATTAGGAATCAAGGTTGAGTATTTCAGATAAGTTAAGTTGGGCTATTTCATAAATATTATGACACCTTTTTAATAAATTGCACATACACTTCGGTGAGCGCATAGTCTGACGCGCTACTCTTGTGTTGGACTAGACTACCAAAGACGGGGAGATCGAGGTTTGATCCCATTTGGCTGCACTGAGGGTGGGTTTTTAAAGGATTTTCCACTCTTTCTCTCCGCGCAAATGAGGATGCACTTCATCCTAAGTAAACCTTCATAATCCATAAAACTATTGGTGTAATTAGTAAATAGGCTCATAATCTAAACGGGTAGTAAGACACGGTGCTGAAAAAAATTCACGCTCAGCCCTCAAACTTAAAAATACAATATCTTTGATGTTGTATATAAAATCATATCTGCACTGATTGTGAAGAACTCTGTACTATATATACTTAATTTGTTCTAAATAGTTATATAGGAGTATAATCCATAGAAAGCCTGTGTTTCATGTTTAATATTGGCCTAATACATTAATTCTTTATTTTCCTATCAATGCAGAGGATTAGAACTTTATTGAAGTTCAGCCGAGAATTAAAATAAATCCTTTTACCGAACCTATATGGCGGAAAATATGACTTGATTGAAGCTGTTTTGTGGTGAGCCCCTGATCTCATTTAGAGCGCAATTAGCCAAACAGTGCCGTCACAGTAGTTGCCGACTCAGTCTATCTCGCGGCGGATTTTGTTGCGCGTGCAGCAAGAAAATATCAAACAGGCCCAACCGAGTTAAGCCTTTTCCTGTTGAGCATATTTAATAATCAGTTAACTATATCAAGTAGATTAATTCGATTTGGTTTTTTATTCTTAAATATATATTTTTGTTGCCATTATAGAGGTTAGTATCCATTACACTTGGGAGGTTTATTTTATTTTTTTAGCAATTTTATCAAAACCAAATTGTAGATATTATTGGCTGTAAAAGTATGACACAAGGAGGAGAAAGCATGTGGACTTTTAAGGTGTACAATGCGGGTTTTTTCACATATTTGGTTAATTATGTGTCTACATCAGCTATAAATGATACATTCTCGAACGGCGTGTATTTTAATTAATTAAAAATAGCCTTCTTCGGTGGCCGCGTGGCATAACGCGCTACTTTCGCAGTAGACTAGACTGAAAATGCGGGTACACTTCCTGTAAATTTAACCTTTATAATCCCTAAAACTATTAGTAATTAGTACATAAGCATAAAAGGTAGTAAGACGCAGCGCCAAAAAATAATAACTAAAATCTTGTCATTTTTAAAGCATGATGTTAAAATAAAATTAACCCCTTACATCGATTATCTACGGTTGGTGCACTATCATATTTTGGTCATATTAACTGAGGATGAAGTGTGCGGCCTTCCAATACCAAATGCTTCCCCACCTCTGGTAAAACAGATGATGGATGTTTGTGTTTGGCAACATTAGTCATTATACTACTATTATTATGAAGCCGGATGTATGCATGGTTAATTTATTTCATGTAAAATTTAGTTCAAAGAAATTGTTTACTCGTCAAATATTTCCCTGGACCTTGATTTACTACCCGTCTGGGATACTCGCATACTACACTGGGAAAGCAAGGTGAAGAAGATGAAACTTATATAATTTGTTCCCGCATTTGAGTGGAGATAGAGAGTTGTAATTGTTTAAGAAAAATTGTCTCATTTTTGATGGCCAGGGTTGAACCCCAATCTACCCGTAGTCAACAAACCAGACAAGCTTATATGTCAAAGATAAATTAAAATAGTATTGAAAGTAAAAGTAATATTAATAAGAAAGTTATCATCCTTTTCCTTTCTTTGATTTTAAGTAATTAGTTTTTAGTTTGTTTGTCTGTATATTTAATTTTAAAATTGTTCTTATAATGCTTTAACGTGCAAGCCAACTTTAACAACTCAATTTTAACGCTACTTGGTCCTGAATAATTGAAGCACGTTCTACGACTGAACTTCACCGAACTTATTCTCAGACGTGGCAAGATCTCGTGGCAGGATCCAACAATAAGAAGGAACTTATTTTACAACTTTGCTAGCGATATAAACTTTCGCCAATAAAGTATAGAACCATGTTAAGGAAAAAAACAGATTTGGGAATTTTTTTCCAATTTGGAAGTTTTATTCTAATGGCTAGATTTGAAATGTTTACCGCATATTGTATAATAATATATTTACTTAACAAAATATATTTTTAAATCATACTTTTTTTCGTTTAGTTAATTTATTCGTTACTTCTTCATATGATATATAATATTAGATATTTTGTTATTTTACTAAATTTATAACAACATTTTACCAGAACGTATGGTAAATTGGTAAAATACGTCAGTATCTCGTCTTGTTTGGTTTTCACTTGACGGGGAGGTCGGGATTCGAATCTCATCCACATTTACTGAAGAGTTTTCATGAATGATTTCTCGCTCTCCCTTCATAAGTACATCGGTTCACTTAATCTAAATTTTACCTCCCTCTTACATACCCCATTAGGGTGAATATATAAACGTATATAGTATATATATATTTGTTTATATAATTATGTCAGCCTAAATATTCTGGGCAGATAGTTAGAAATATTTGTAGCAAGCTAAAATAAACCACCATCCAAAAAATTGAAGTTGTTGGGTTTTTTCAAGTTAAGAAGGTACCAACAAAATTAATATATGAAGGTAATCGCAATTTTGCCTGCAGCTATATACAGAAATAATCTAAAAATATGTAATCTAGTAAGTATTTTAACCATGAAGGTAAAGTAAAAAACAATTCTACTAAGCATGAATACTAAAAAAAAATGCTGTAAAATCCACACGAAGCCGAATTTAATTCAATACTGTGTGTGGGGTTTTATTTTATTTCATAATTATTTTATATAAATAAGCTTGCCACACATCGGATCGGAACGGCTGGAAACGGAACCCTAAGAACGGAAACTAGTGTTGTCCTCAAACTGATTCGGAATTGTATTCATGTCAGTCGGAAGACAGCAACCAAAGAGGGTACATCTATCTATTTTAGTGATTTGTTGGTTGTGAGTGATGGCAGCAATGAAGACCAGGTGATGGTGAATGTTGTATGCATTGCTGCCGATGCCGAGGAAGAGGAAGAAGAATTTGCTTTAAAAAATACTTTGAATGCACGATATACAGTGAATGCAATATAAAATTTCCGAAATTTTCTCCCAAGTATTTTCCTTCATAACGGGTAGTAAGACGTGGTGCTAAAAAAAAATTAAGGCTCTATTCCAAAGGTTTCACTTCGGTGACTACATACACTAATTTAAACTTAAAGGCATCACACTCGCAATAGACTAGCTGCCCATGACTGGGAAATTGGAGTTTGATTCCTGTCGGGTGTAATGGGGTGGTTTTGCTTAATTGATTTTCAAATAGTTTAATTGTCTTTACATTGTGATATAAACAGTAAGCTGTTGAAAATCTGTCATGAGCATAGCGGCATTAGATGATAAACTTTTTAAATTAAGAGAAAAAGTTGTCATTAAATTCCAGAACATCCATTACAGATATTAAATAAATTTTGAGATCACCATTGGGAGAAAATTAAATTATATGTTTTTACTGGAGCAATATTTTATTATTTTGGCCAAAAAATTGTGTTGTCATAAAAACTGCAAAAAAACACTGGCCTTTTCTAACATCCCCTTCCATCCTCCCTTAAGTCACTTTCCCTTCCAACCTTAAACTTGACAATTTTATAGTAGGCTACTTTCATAAAACTACAAATTAAATAAAGAACCCATTCGAAACCTGCGGCCAATTAAAAATGAGGCAACGACGCGCGCCAGGACTTTTATTCCTGACGTGTCCCGGGTTTTATTGGTACATAATTCAGTGGAAGGGTATCAATGTTTTACTGTAGGCGAGTATAGTAGTCCAATCCGTTGCAATGTGGGACAAGCCATCGGTTCAATTAATTTATAGTAGTGTCAATAAACCTGCGGGCGCAGCTCTAGGGAGAGATTGCCCCCCTTCTTGATTTACAGTGGGGTCGTGAGGCATAAAAGAGAAGGGTGTCCCTGGGATACTATTGCAGTTAACGCAGATATTTCTCTCTTCGACCCATCGCAGCCGACATTGACATGATTGAGAGGTGAAGCGTTGGATGTATACGGTCCAATCTTCGTAGGAGGGGGCTTCCAAAAAAAACTTTTTTTGTTTTTGGTCAAAATTGATGAGTCGCAAAGCACACATAAAATAATATATATCTATATATATCTCAAATATCGTAATGATGAATATATATATGACAATAGTATTTTTAACACCTGTTCATGTTATACGAATATATACTAATTACGCTAGTGAGTCAGGGATTAAGGTCAAATTTATAGGAAGTGTACCCGCATTTGCGTGGAAGGAAAGTGGAAAACCATCCGTGAAAAATTCTTTCTTTACAACCGACTGGGATTTGAATCCTGATCTCCCGGATCAGCTGTCTGGTCTACAAGGAGATTAGCGCCTTAGACCATGTGGCCACCTAAGTGGGTGAGTGGTCGATTCAAAAGCCAGTTAAGATGATGAGGAATGCAATCTTGAATTTTATAGGAAGAGCTAGAAAAAGCTGACAGCTAGAAAAATTACTATATCTACTTTTACGTATTCATACGTCAAGTCACGTGATCTGCATTTGTCACTTTTGGAATATATTCGTAATACCTATAAAACACCACCAATAAAATATAATATTATTTTATCAATTCTGGCCGCAAAAAAAGATACCTTTGTATATTTCAAAAGCCTTTCTTTCCTATGAGAATTAAATTAGAGTAGAACTATTATTGCCTTAAAAAGTTTTAAACACTGGACTGAATTAAAAATATGAGCAAACAATATTTTATTCTTTAAATTGATGGATGGCACCTAGACACAGGAATCAAACATGGGACCTTTGGCCTGGTTTTTCGATGCTCCAACCACTGAGCTATCCAGGAATTGATTCCCGCGTCCAAGTGACCTTTTTAAATTTAAAAAAATACGGTGTTTAGATGCGGCCATGACCGTAACTAACAAATATAAATATATTGGCTATTTATTCTAAACATTATTTTTTTCTCCTCCTTGATCTACGCATGCGCTGTTGCTCCCCAACGCGTCTACTGGAACCTCATTCAGGATAGTGGGCGGGGGGGGTAGAGAGGGGGTTCAGTGTGACACATCGCTCGACAATTTTCCCAGCCATAAATTTGAGTTTGGCGCAATCAGCCACATGAGAGCTCACGAAGGGACGGGGCATCGGTTCAATTCCCCACAGACTTTTGGACATAGTTAGCGTTGGAGGGTGGAGGTGGAGAAGGAGGAAGGGGTGAGGTGATACGAGCACATAATACAACTGATAACATATGGTCACATGGCCAATACACTGGCATATCTCATTAAATAAATAGTACGGTGCACTGCACGGAACTTCTTTCTCTTTAATCTTAAAATAGAGACATTTACTTAAAAACTCCTAAGATTTGTAGAGCGAAATAATATACATGGTTGCAGAATCACTCCATCAAAGATCATATAGGAAATAATATACTATATTACAGAAACATTAAGAAAATAAGAGCATCTCAGTCCACCAACAAGCATAACAATCTCTTTAATATTTCTAAGTACTCCCTAAATAAATAAATATATATATATATATATTTGCTTATAGCTCAGGTAAACTATTCCAGATTAAAATATTTTTATTTTTAATAGTAATACTGCAACTTTACAAAGTTAAGTTATTTAATATCTCAAATAGTTGCGGAGATATTGTCAAAATTGGAAATTTCCTCTTCTCTAGGGTAATGTACCCTTAAAGTAATTTTCATGGACAAAATGAAAACTACCATTTTGTTTGTTTTTTAAACAATGTCTAGATACCAAATTTATTCAAAATCATTAGAGCGGATCTTGGAAAGGCGATTTTTCTCTTTCTATTTGTTATTCATTAAATTACCCTGAGCTTTAGGATTAGATATCCCATTCCAAAAAACCCTCAGTGGAACCTTAATGAAAACTTTAGATACAAAGTTATAGCCCGATCGGTAAAATGTTTTGGCTCTAGTCCGAGATACAGATGGACAGACAGACAGACAAACATACATCATCGCAAAAACCACCTTCTCTGTCTCATGGAGTCATGAAGCGTCGATATATTTTATCAAAATATCTATTTATATTTTTTGATGATCACATTACTTCCCTCATCGAGGGGTCAAGAGAAGTAAAAATGACTCAGTAGTAACGTGGAATCTACAAGTAAAATAAAAAAATACCGTTCTCAACTAATTTTTTAAGACCTGGATTTGATATGGATCGAAATATAGAAAAAAAAAAGAAACAATAAATCTGGTGTCTGCATGTAGTTAAGCAGCCTAAGGCGTCAGACTCGCCATAAAATGTTGACAAGAAGGTCGACGTTTGATGCTCAGGCCGGTGCACTGTTTTTATTTAACGGGTGATTTATCACTCTGGTTTTCCAACCCTCTTTCCACGCCATTATAGGTTTGTTCACTCTAAACTAACCTCTTCACTTAACTATTATTTTGACCGTTAAATAATTTTGATTTTAAAGGTATCAATTAAATAATAATAAAATAAGATTCCCAAGCTTGTGGACATGCGGGCAGAATACAATCTCATTTAGTCTGATTTACTAATGGCAAGAAGGTTGGGGTTCGAATATCATCCGGGTCTAAAAAGGGTGTTTTTATCTGGATGGTTCCTTACTTTCCTTCCAAGCAAAAACAGGTAAATTCCCTCTAAACTTTACATTATCCATCCATGACACTTTAGTGTTGATATATGGGAAGTGCGGATGGGTAGTAGGACAAGGTGTGCTAGCAACTTAATCCAAGGGGTTAGGAAAAGAAGGGAAATTTTTAATAAATGCATCTGCATTAAAATGGAGAGAATACGGGAAATATAAGTGGAAAGTCACTTTAAAGAATGTCGCCTGTAAATCAGATGACATAAATTATGAATAGATTAAAGTAGAGCTAGTAGTCTATCTAGATATCAGATCAATGAAAATATAAACGGATTTATAAATTTAAGTAAAAAAAAAGCTCTACGTTTTATTAAATCAGGATGTAAATATTTCAATTCCAAACAGATTCGTTGAAACCATTTGG
Organism: Timema genevievae; assembly: GCA_902155825.1. Classification (NCBI taxonomy): domain Eukaryota; kingdom Metazoa; phylum Arthropoda; class Insecta; order Phasmatodea; family Timematidae; genus Timema; species Timema genevievae. The sequence continues at coordinate 40,102 of CABFWO010004217.1, read as the reverse complement.
AGTTGTCCAATTATTATTTTTTATCTCAGTTAAAATGATTAATAGGATTGTTTGGATTTGAATATCCATACGATTATAAAAAGAAAACCAAGCCATTTCAATTAACTTTATGACGTGGAGTCTGACCAAAATAGGTGATTATATTTTGTAATTGAAATATATGTCAAATTGACAAGTCAATATATATTTTATATGATCTAAAGTAAAAATTGTGTATTTCATCTTTCGTTGCCTTGAGGGACTAGTTTGGAAATAAGATACTGGAAATTCGATCTTTGTGCTGAACCCTTTCAATTTTTAAATAAATGGTAAGGATAGATCGTACATACTTTCTGATAAATTCTATTTTAGATTCTGACAAATTTTCATAACTCAATCATCAGTTAATTACCTCTTTTCTTTTACTCAGGAAAGTGGGCACACATTGCTATTAATCAAATAAAAGTATTCCCAGATTGACCCTACCCATTTAAAATAATGATGCTAAATCACATTTTCAAAAAATTTGTTATATTATAGTTAAATTACCTAAGTCTGAGAGCCAAAATTAACATTTAAAATAAGTCCAGATGTAAGACCATATAACTTACAAAGAACATGTTTGAACAAAATCTGTCAACCCGTTTTGGATATAGCCCTAGGGACAGACAGATGAAAGACAAACGTGGGGACAGGCTGAATTTTGTTCAGGAGAAGAAAATATTTCAAAACTAATTCACAGTCTAGGATTCAAAAAATGTCACCATTGCAAGAACTCCTCTTATTTTTAGAAAGTAAAGAGAAACATTTCATAATATTGACGTTGTACTCTTTAAAATGAATATCAAACTTTTTTTTTAATGTTCCTACCACAGAAAAGAACTAAATACACTCGATAGAAACCAATATATTTACTACTCGTATGATGATTCTGGGAGGAATACATTTTTTTATATATTTGTGGTTCGCTTCCCCATGATGTGGTGGTGACATATTTCATATGCAAGTGAATAACTAAACCACCCCAGAGGAATAGAGTGGAGAAAGGGGGGTCATTCTCCCTTTTTTGCCTCAGGAGATCGGGTGTGGGGGGTAGACATGTAATTATAGTTTGTGTGTTTTTTACATTGCGGTGTGTTGCAAAACTGTGCGAGTTATTGCAGTAGGCAAAACAGCCCCAGTAACGGTGGAAAGGGAGGACATATTAAATGAGGTTTTATTGGGTACAGGCTCGTTCATTAAACGAGGGTCAGCAACTCGTTATTTTCTTATGTTCGTGTCGGACAGTTTCATGACCGGGGATGTACCGTGACTCGCAGATAACAAAAAACCTATGGGGTAGGGTACACGATATTATATGTTGTAGTCTGGGGGAAGATTTAGAACCAAACAGCTTTAGTGTTAAATATTTTAGGAGATATTAAAATTTTACCGGAGCAACGAAGTGGCAAGTGTTGCTATACATTTGTTGTGCGAAAAATTTAAATACAGTGATTTCCCAATTATTCTTGGGATGGGGGTATCAGTTTTGCGGATTATCCTTAAGTTCATCCAATTAATTATTTTTGTAAATTTTAGGCTACGTGTTTAAAAAGCTTCCGGGAGAGTTGATAAACATCCAAGGGTTGTTTTTGTAGTTTGGTGTTTAAGACCCCATCTCACAGCTGATTAACCGGGAAATTAGTTAAAATACTACGCTCGAACCAGAAAACATATCAAAGTGATGTTTTCTGCATTTTTTACCTTGATAAAAGCGAAATCTGGATCTTTTATTATGTCCTTTTAGTTTTAAAATATTTAATTTTCAATGTTTTATCTATTTTAAATATGGTAACACTGTTTATCTGGTTGTAATTAAAAGTAAAATGCCAAAAACTGCACCATGATGTGACACTTAAGTTTTATTACCTACTTAAACTACGCGCTATCCATGCGGTGAGGCGGGCTCTTCAACACTTGATCAGAAGGGAAGATTGATTTAGGACATTCTACTTACTGTAGGCGTGGTTGGATGAGGAATGTGCCAGTTAAGCTGATAATTGAATTATACCTGCTCCTTTCATTAACCTGGATCGGCAGTCTATTATAAATACTGCATACTGATTCTACTTAATTTATAATACAGTAGGATGACCTGGAGGTCTAGGGGTAAGGTGTCAGACGTATGCACTGGGAATCCGGGGTTCAATTCTCGGTCCCGGAACAGATTTATCTGATTGCCAAACTCCTTCCTTCACCTCTGACAAGACGTGTATTAATCACAACTTGTGAATGTGTGGAATGCCAGGCCTCCACCGTGGTTCGGATTCAACATTAAACTGTGGGTCATTTATTTCATCTCATAATCACCCTAACATTACACATAAGCATAAGTGCGTATAACACGAACGGGTAGTAAGACACGATGCTAATAATAATAATATTACTGTGTATTATTAAAATAAACGATGCCCTTTAAAGTATTGGTAAAATATTAAAGTGTTAAAGTGTTAGTAGCATCTGATAATAATAACAACAAGCCTCGTGGTATAATTGTCAGAGCCCCTGGCTGCTAACTTAGAAGCCCTGGGTTCAATTTACAGCTGGTACCTTGGGTAATTTTTCGTGAAAGTTGAACCACCTCAACGGTCACCAGGGTTTGGTTGGTTATACAAGTTAGGGTTAAATGTTTCCACTGGTTCCACGCCCTCATACTCACTGTAACCATTATACTCACTATCACCCTCATACTCACAGTCACCATCACCTCGTCTCATCTAAGTATGGAAAGAGCCTCCGGATGTACGATTAGTACATTCGGGCGTCCCCTGGGCAACGGTACATTAGTACTGGCTAATATTTCCAATACTGGTCGACGAATGATGTAGCCCGGACACACCATTATTATCAGATATTAATCAGAGAGATGTCAAACTTTTAAAAGTGAGAAGATGAATCGAGTCCAGGTTGAACAAAAAAAACTTATAATTTGTGTGGGCGTTCAACTTTTTATCAGGTTTAAACTCAGAAAGTTTGAGAGAACATAAACGGATCGGAAGTCCTGTGGACAAAAGCGATAGAATTGCTTAGTCCGTTCTACGGACGAGGAAGTTATCTTGGTTCAAACTCTGTCTAGGTGCACTAATAGTTTGTTATTTTCCTTCGTGATTTTTTACTCTCTCTCTCTTCTCTCCCTCTCTCTCTCCCTCTCTCTCTCTCTCTCTCCCTCTCTCTCTCCCAACGCAAATACAAATACATTGTCTCTAAATCATACCTTCCTTGTCTCTACCATATGAGTGTAGTTAATTGCGGACAGCCTGGAGGGGGGCTTTGCAGAAAACTGGGAATATTAAAACAAATTGTTTATGTGTATTTTTATTTTACTCTACAAGCCACTACAAACACTTGCATTTTATTTAATCTCGTCAATGTCCACAACAACAAACAATTTAAACATATTTTGTTGGCATCGAAAGCAGCTGCTGATAAACACCCTTTGAACGATCATCTCATTGATGTACACCCTAAACCGTAAAACTTGAATTCACAAAACTTATGGGCAATGCAATTTTCAGAAGAAAAATTGTCTTATTTTTTTAAAAACTACTTAAAATTAATAAAACAATGACCCACCTCAGTGGCTGAACGGTCCAAGGTGTCACTCTCGTGGCCTGCTGATGACTAGGAGATTGGGGCTCGAAATCTGGTATGGTCTACTGAGATTTTTTTTCCTAAATGGTTTCCCACTCTCCTTCCACTCAAACGCACGTATGTTACCTCTAAGATGCTTCCGTCCTCATCCCTACCCCAGTAGAGTAATTATCATATATGCACATAACCTGAACAGGTAGTAAGACGTGGTGGCAAAGAAAGTTGTGAGATAGTATCTTATTTAATTTTTATCCAAACTGTTATAATATAAAGAATTAATAGCCAGAGCTATTTATTATGCTTATTAGTGGGAATTACTCCATCTAGATATCATATTCTGAAAATTGAAAAATGACACCTGGACACGGGAATCGAACCCCAGAGGTTACGGGTTCGATTCCCGTGTCCAGGTGTCATTTTTCAATTTTCAGAATATGTTATAATATAATTAATTATGTTTAGAAAAATGCTTCTTTTAGATTCTGCAGTTTACAGTGTACAAGTTTGCGCATAGTATTTGTTTTTCAAATTGAAACTTTGAACAAGTGTTACTTTTTCCCACGGGAATTGAAGCTTGTAAATTAAAAGTCCTCAAAACAATTAAAAAATTAAATAAGCTCGACGCTCAAATGAATGCGCGTGATCAAAGACCAACAAAAACGTTAGCGTGAGTGTTTGAAAACAAACGCCTGTGTAAGTAAATTCCCACAGGAGAAAAACTGTTCATCCACCGCAGGTCTTTACATCTTTCAATAATAAATCATGGTGACCTGGCGGTCTAGGGGGTAAGGTGTCGGACTTATGTGCTAGGGGTCCAGGGTTCAATCCTCGGTCCCGGCACAGATTTATCTTATTGCCAAACCCTTCCTTCACCTCTGACAAGACGTGTATTAATCACAACTTGTGAATGTGAGGAATGCCAGGCCTGCACTGTGGTTCGGATCCCACGTTAAACTGTAGGTCCTCCATTTCATCTCACAATCACCCTACCATTACGCATTAGCGTAAGTGCGTATAGCCCGAACAGGTAGTAAGACGCGGTGATGATAATAATAATAGTAATAATAAATCGCCGGTGATGGTTTCGCCACACCCCCGTGACTTAAGTTGCCCTAGAGCCCAAAATTTGATCATCAGATCAGCAGTGGTGGTAAAACAAATACCTTGGGCTCCGGAGAATATGGAACGCGCAGAAGAGGGAGAAATCATTATCAAAAACGCACAGAGGGGGGAAAAACCCCGAATAACTTGTCAAAATGGCAAACAATGAAAACAATGAAAACAACCCCTTTAATATTAACAATAATTATAATAAAATATTTGTTTTAATTTTGTTTTATTTGTCACCGCATTCAGGTTAAACGCATATTTGATAATTTTTCTAATGGGGTATGGATGAGGAAGGAAGAGTTTTAAAGCACTTGCGTGAAAGTAAAGTGGGAAACCATTTTAGAAAAAACCACTCAGTCCACCCGACCGAGATTCGAACCTCAATCTCCTCATCATCGACAGTCTAGCCGAACACAAGAGTAGCGTTAGATCACGCGGCCACCAAAGTGTGTTTGGTCTAAAGTTGTTGTTTTTTTGTTGTCTCTGGTAGGATCGCATCCAAGTCTCCTCTGCTCTCTTATTCGACAAATATCTGTCTCGAACCCCTCCTTTACGTTTCGTTTTGTATTATTTCTGGTGTAACAGCGTCTGACATGTCGAGACAATCGATACCTACAACTTCATTCCTTCTAATACTAAGGCAGTTTGGCGGCGGTCCAGCTTCGCATAAACAAAAGGGCTTGGGCGCAGAGCGTTACAAGTGACTTCTTATTCAAAGTATATATAAATTGTCTTTTACAAGAAAGATATTTAAAGCAACCCGCTTGGGTGGCCGAATTTTATAACTCAGGGGTCGGCAACCTTTTTACATTTATCAAAGTTCGCGCGATCACCCTTTGTTTCCTAACTCTATTTTTAATAATTTTTTCTTCAATATATCTTGTATTTATTCCTTATATTAAATAGTTCCTCCCTGCCTTTATAGAAAATACTTAAAATAAATAAAATGTACACTCCGTTTATCCTGAAAGTTAGCAGTCTTACCTTGACGGATTACACTATGGCCCTATATTATAAGCCGTAACCAAAGTGGAATAATGCAAGGCAAGTTTGCATTTTTGTGACGATATAGTTTTCTTTCGTGATTGACTGAAAATTAGCACTCCTTATCCTAAATTCATTTAAGTATTAAGTACAAATTCTAATGAAGAGTACAGGGGGGAAAGGGGGCAACTTTGATTTGTAACTTGAATTGAATTAGTGCTGCCATCTGTTAGACAATCATGATACATTTCTAATGCACTTTAGATTTTGGCTAAAAGAGGTCTCTGTCTTATTTAAAATTTAAATTAACTGAAAATAGTATTTGCTGGGGTACTTATGAGGCTTGAGATATAAAAGTTGTCCTGGAAAATGTACATAATGTGACTTTACCGCTTTTTCCCCTGTAACCTTCATATGACCTGAACGAGTTGTGAGATCTGTTGATAAAAATAAAACTAGGACGGATTATGACTGCGAGTATTTATAACTATAATTAAGAGTGTAGATTATAGTTAAATAAATTGCGCATTCCCAATAAAAATGTGTATTATATTTAATGATTTGTAATTTTTTATTTTTTTTTCAGTGCGTCTTGTACTATTTCAGGTTATACATTAATCAGACTAATCAAGCTAGGTCCAGATTTTCATAGAAAATACATTTTATAAACTACAAACATATTATCTTGAGCTCAACATTGATAACATTCTACTATTATTAGTGGTATTTTAAAGGTATTGATAATATCTACCTAAAGTAACAGTTGCATATCCCATGGCTGGACTTTAGAACACGTGAAATTAGATCCGGTAACTTTTCCAACTGTGAAATAAGGTTCTTCCTACTAAATATTGAGCCATATCTACTAATAGGATGGCAGTATGGATCTGTAAACATTATTATTACTATTATTATTATTATTATTATTATTATCACCGCGTCTTACTACCTGTTCGGGCTATACGCACTTACGCTAATGTGTAATGGTAGGGTTATTGTGAGATGAAATTGAGGATCTACAGTTTAACGTGGGATCCGAACCACGATGGAGGCCTGGCATTCCTCACATTCACAAGTTGTGATTAATACACATCTTGTCAGAGGTGAAGGAAGGGTTTGGCAATCAGATAAATCTGTGCCTGGACCGAGTATTGAGCCCCGGACCCCCAGCATAGAAGTCTGACACCTTACCCCTAGACCACCAGGTCACCTATCTGTAAACAAATAGTGGGGGAAAAAATCGTTAATGGTGTCAGGAATCGAACTGGATTTCCCTAGATTCATTATTGATCACTCTTAACTACTTTACAGGGGTTTGGAAAAGTAAATATACTTTTCCTTGGGGAAAGTTTTAGTGTCTTAACCTAACTATGCGCGAGTGAAAAAAAAATGTATCAACCCTAAATGTTAATGATTTTTTTCTAACACCTTTACCAATATACGTTTTGGAGATATGAAGAATGGGGTAAGAATTTACCCCTAATTAAAACCACACCCTCCCACACTGGAACCGGGCACATCACCCCTATGGACAAACCCTGCATTTAGATGGTTCTTGCCCGGTAAAGACGTAGTAGACCTGCAGTAAATATCCATGGAGAGCAATAAAAAAGCAGTAGTAGCGGCAGCAGGCTAGGAAGTTAAACGGGAGGGCTTGCTGGCTTGCCTTTAGCGTCCCTGGTGGCATGTATTCACACAACACATGCAACCGGCAGAACACACACATACACACATGAGACGAGTTTCCTCTGCTCCGGCACTACGGCTGCAGTCAACTCGACTCTTTCTTCAATTTTTTTTTTTTACCCCTTTTGGGTTGTTTCTTCGCAAGGTATGCCCAAACATGGACCATAAGGGTGGAATGGAAGGGTATGTGAGATAAAGGCAGTATTTTTACAATTTAAATAAAAAAAACTAGGAAAGAGTCTACCGTTTTACGAATAAAAAATCTTTAAATTTAACTTTAAATCCCGAATTTTGAATTCTAATCTTGGAAAATATTGTGTATGTAAAAGGAAATAATAACATAACAGATTACTAGAAACTAAATCAATTTAAATTATGATTGATTAAATATCACAGCTTTTTTTTTTAAATTACGGTTATAGCCGCGTCTATATATCATATTCTTTAAATTGAAAACTGAAGCCTGGACACGGGAATTGAAGCCGAGACTTTATTTTAGTACACTACTGAGCAATCCAGGAAACGTACCGTGCTTAGGATAATATTCTTAGCTCAGAGTTTAAGGCTGAGTCTGTGATAGACGTGTGTAAATCGTCAGCTACATATGAGTGACCAATAGTATCGTGAGTAATCAGATTCCACAGCCATCCGCGACTCTGAAGGACTGTTATGCTGCCAAGTATACAATACAAGATTGTAATTATAAAGATAAATTAAATGTTAACTTTTTTTTGCTAAAATACATTCTTAGCACTCACACTTTCAGTAGAGTGTTAAAATAATGGTCTGGGGTTTGATTTATCAAGCTTTCCCTAAAATAATGTTGGTGCTGAATCACAAATAATTAGCGCTATAAAAAATATTAATTTACCCAACAAATTTCAATATTAAAATTATTTTAATTAATTGATGGGGCAGTAATGAGGACGGTATAATTTAACGGAAATGTATCCACATCGGCGTGGTGGAATGATGGGAAACCATTTAGACAAAAAAAATACAACTTGGTACACACAGCCGGATTTGAACTCTGAACCCCCTGTCATCAACAAAACACACAGTATTTTATTATTTGTAAATTTAAAAAATGACAACTTGACACGGGAAACAAAGCCGGGACCCTTGGCGTTTCGCATCAACGCTCTACCATTGAGATGGACACAATATTTGCCCACGACCCACCGACAAGAATTGTGTTTATTGTGGTCACAAAATCGGTAAAAATAAATATCAAGAGTCGTCATAAATATAGCTAAATAATCATCTTATTATCATTTACTAGTCTTTGTTCAATTCATGATCAAACTTATTTGTTTTAGTGTGCTATTCCTTTCATCACCACACCATCAACACTAAAAGGTTTCTTAATTTAATCATGATGAGAATATTGCGTTTGTTGATGTCCTATTCAAGACTTTCATCAACATTGAAAAATTAATTCGCAGTACTTATCGCTTATTAGACGTAGAAATGTTTAAAAAAAGAGAGAGAGAGAGATAGAAATTTCATCAAGTACTTTTTTTAATTTTCATGATCATTTTATTTATTCCTGGGTCGGTTCCCAATTAGTTTAATTGTTTTTTTTCTACCAGTACCGTATACTTTGCAAAGGGACTAATCTAGTAACCGAAATGCGTGCATCAGAAGCAAGAAACTCGTCCCTGAAAATGTAATTACATTTTGTTCTATAAATTTTCTCTTGAGAAATACCATTCAAAAAGAAGCAGTAACGAAATTAAATAGACATCATCTTTTCAAAGAACAAACATTTTAAGCTATGCCTGTTTTTAATATTTTATTTGAGAAATAATTAACTTGTCATTGGACTAATATTATTTATCTGTTCCTAAAATATAAACAGATATAACTTCAAATGTCATTTTTCATATAATTTCGATTTTATTTTTAAAGATATATTACAATAATATTATTATACCAACGCCTTTATCAGTGGGATAGTGAATTGAAGGTCTGATTCATCTAGTCTATTTTTCCTCTGATAGAGAGCTGGGAGTTCAAATCCTGACTGGTTCACTGATGATATTTTTTTTTTTCAAAATAGCTTCTCACTCACCTTCACGCAAATTTGGATATATTTGCTATAAATTATACCTTTTTGTTTAGTACCAATAATAGAATAAATACCAACATCGAAAATTTCCTGAAATTTCTACTACTAGACAAATTTTTTTTTATGGCAAATATATAACACAGCATAAGTTCTGTTTTGATAAATTAAATAAATGTATACACATTCACAATAAACTAAAACCAGTATTATTTGTGTTATTAATATTAATATTAATATTATAAGTATTAGGTTTTTGGTCCTACGACAGGTCCATTCCTTTTGTCAGTGAACTTAAGACAGCCCTGTCCTCTACCACCTCCTCCTTCAGCTCCCAGAATTCTCTTATTTCTTTAGAATCGTCCAATTTTGGATCCTCCTTCTTCTTAAGCTCCTATTTCCCTCAACTTTTCCTTCTATGACGTCGTACAGAAGATAGTTCCTCCTGAGGATGTGTCCGTTCCAGTTTGCTTTGTACCGAAGAATCACATCCAAAATGGTTCTCTTCTCACCCACTTTTCTTTTCTTTTCTTTTCTTTTCTTTTCTTTATGTGGCCGTGATTGTGGCTGTCTCTGTCCACCTAATTTTCTCAATCGGTTCAAGTAAAAAAAAAATAACAAAATATAATTTGTAAATTAAATATATATTTAAATAAATATTTTACAAATAATATTTTCACAATTTTTAACTAGATACTATTTCTGGTTTTGATTAAATATCAAATTCTAAATATTTTCTATAAAATAAATAAATATAATATAGTATTTACTTTACAAATAATATTTCGGTATTTTTTTTAACTTTATATATACATATATATGTATACATTGTGTATGGATATCACGTGATTCAAGATATATCCACCGGGCTTTCTTGGAGCATTTCGAGACAAAATAAATGAAGATAGCGTGGCCAAAAAGTTATCGGCGTGGCTGTGATTGTTCTTCAGGCCTTCCTCGAGATTCTGTAATGAAGTGGGGATGTTTTAGAAGTATCCACCCAGTCAACCCCTTTTTCATCCCCCCTACCCAACCTTCTTCCTCCTTCATTCCCCCCTTCCCGCTGAATCTCTGTGACTCGTAGCGATCAGCAGCAATCAGCACTTTGGGAAGAAATCCCACAGACCACTCGGTACGCCTTTACAGAAACTTTTGTCTTCTTAACCTTCTTCTTCCGATATCTTGTTTTCGCTCTCTCTATATTTCTCTCTCTCTCTTTCTCTCCCCCCCCCTCTTGGCCTTTTGCAACAGTGCCTCAAGTCACACAATTCAATACTAAAACTCAAACTTTAACTGAAGGAAAACTTAGTTGATGAGGTAAGCAGTTCGAGTTTTATCTACTTTTTTCGGGGTCGGAACTTGGTATAAATCTTCATTAAATGTAAACCACCCTCTATTCGGGAACGTAAGTGAAATTCTTCAAGTGAAATAAATAAAACGTTATTTTATTTTCTCTGCATTCCTGGGGATACCAAGGTTTTTTCCTAATAATAATTTATTTTGGTATTTATGAAATAGGCCTATATATCATTATTATTTTCACCACGTCTCTCTACTAGTTTGAGTTATACGCATACTAATTTTTATTATTTTTTTATTTTCAAATTCCTTATGCACTTGTCCTGACATCTTATTTTAATATAAATCAGGACTTTTTCTGCTCTGTTCATATTAAAATCTGCCTTTTATATAGTTAATCTAAAAATTGTACACAAACTTTCTGGAATATCTAATTGTCCTGTTATTGATCATTACCAATTTGCCTCGACCTGTGCCTGTTAGCAGCTCTGTCTACTATATACCAATACAATTATTACAGTTTTGTAGGCCCCAGAAAGTCTCATGAGAATTTTCCTCTGAAGGCCTCTGAATTTTCTTTTAGAAAAGTCCCCTTTCAGTTGATGTTCCCACACTCCCGCTCCATATCCCACTATGGACACCAGCAACGCCTGATGGTATAGTCTAATCATTTCTAATAGAAAATGGACCTTATGCTGTCCTATACGCATACTATATAATAATTAAGATAATATTGTTTGTATAAGTAAGATATAACTTAGAAGAAATGTATTCGTATTTTTGTGGAGGGGAGAATGGAAAGCCACTTAGGAAAAACAACCTTCATTATATTTGACCGGGTTTTGAACCCCCGATCTCCCCGTTATTGGCAGACCAGTCTATTACGAGGGTGATGAATTAGGGCTCAAACAAATATATCAATTAAGTGAGTATCTTTATTAACTCGCTTCGGTGGCCGCGTGGTCAAACGCGCTAATCTCGTGTTAGATTAGACTGATGAAGATGGGTAGATTGGGGCTCAATCCCAGTTGGGTACACTGAAGATAACTTTTCCTAACTGGTTTTCCACTCTCCCTCCACTCAAATGCTAGTGCATTTAATCTAAAACTAAGCCTTCCTAATCTCTAATCCATTAGTGTAATTAGTACATAGGTGTATAACCCAAATGGGTACCTAGTAAGAAGCAATACTAAAAAAATCTTTATTTAGAGCCAATGGCTAATGTTGAATTAATAAAGAATATATAAACTATTATGCATGACAGAGTGATTTTGTTGGGCGATTTCTAACTTCAAGAAAGAAAATTCACAGTGAATATTAGGTTTTTGAAATAAGGTCAATAAAACCACATGATTCAAATTATTGTAATTTAGAAGTACTAACACGACTGTTGAGTTTATAATTAGGATGTTTGAGATGTAAATTGTTGATCTGACGAATGATGATCATTAAGAAGTTACAGGTTCGAATCACCCTGAAGGTAAGGTATTTGTTATTAATGTAATTATATTTCCAAACAATGCTCTCAAATAATCCCAAACTGTGTGAGTAATTTTTTTTAAATTGTTCTTACATTTGTAGAACGTTCCAAAGACGTTCTTAATAAATGTGTTTCCATTTTTAGAACATTCACATCCCGAGTATACCTATTCTGAATCGAATCCCTTCCCCCAATCTCTCACGTTGAAATCCCGTTCTGAATATTCATGCAGCACGTCTATGCATAGCGCTGTCATCTTCACGGAAAAAATACCTGTCAAATGATAATCAAAATACGTCACGTAAGCCAAACTTCTGTCGACGAAATCGATCTACTTGAGGCTCCATTACAGAGCGAGAGAAAGAGATTAGCGCTTCGGGCGGACCAGATGAGAACTAACAGGCACAGCCCGTGTACATTGTTGAACCAGCCTCTTCTCCCCTCTCACCCTCCCTCCTTCCAGGCAACATTCTCATCTCTTTGCGATCAGTTTGTGATCATGGAAACGTTTTCTGTTTCGCTTATTACTTTACTCGGATTAGACAAATTAGTAAGGCCGCAGTTTTTGGGATGTCGGGTTTTGTTGGTGCCAGAACTAAATTAATACGTTTTATTTAGTCATAACACCTAAGGGGAACTTTCTAAATGCAGAGGGATTAGGAAGGCTATCTATATTTAGAGGAATTTCACCCGAATTTGGGAAGGAGAGTGGAAAACCACCCTCAGTGAACCCAATCGGGCTCGAACCCCGATATCCCCGTCTTCGGCAGTCTAGTCTAACACAGGATTGGCGCGTTAGACCACGTGGCCACTGAAGCGGGTTGTTTTCTTATTAAACCTATGTAATGTCATATTCTGAAAAATTGAAAAATGACACCTGGACATGGGAATCGAACCCAGGACCTTTGGCTTAGTACGCCGGGTTCTATTCCCGTGTCCAGGTGTCATTTTTCAATTTTCAGAATATGATATCTAACTGAAGTAATTACCATTAATATAGCTCTGGCTATTTACTCTTATTATGTAATGTGCTTTTTATTAACCTAATTATCATGTCAACATATGGTTTGCAAACTAAATTAACTCTAAATGAGACACTAAACCCAGTCCCCCAGAGTCATCGAATCTCGACCAACGATAAATGTTGCGCTGTTTCCGGGAATCCCGCTAACTCGGAGATACCGCAGTTTGAGAAACCAACCTCCCCCAGGTCACAAGCCTGACGCTTTAGTCCGCGTGATCACCCGTGTGTGTTTGTTAGAAGTTGACTACGACTTAGTTGAAGGGGGGGG
>CABFWO010004217.1:10848-26440 GCA_902155825.1 Timema genevievae | reverse complement strand
TGTTGGGGGGGTAGGAAGGGGTAAGGATCGAAAGAACCCCAACCCTTCCCTTTGACGACAGGAGCGCTCTCCCGAGAGAAGTCGTTGCGGTCGGTTGAGGAAGCGCGCCTTGTGATCGGATGGTCCTTCGTGACTTCCCCCCCTCCTCCTTTCTGAAGCCCGCAAAGTTGCGGTGCTTGTGTCTCCGGTCAGGGTGAATGGGAGGAGGGGGGGTGGGGTGGAGGACAACTTGACGCCGGATGGATTGGAGACGCTCTGAAGATGCCGCGAGGATTGCGGTCAGCGTCCTTAAAACGGCACAGAAAAAAAAAACTGTCCTCACCGCAGTTGCGAGAAGTGATTTAAAAGTTGGACGAGAGCATCAACAACACGTGTACACAGTACACTGTACACTGTACACAGTACATAGTACACTGTACACAGTACATAGTACACTCTATTCTGAGGCAGCACTAGATTAACCAACTGTAAACTTAAAATGGGTTGAGTGAATTCGACTTTCCTGTGTAGAGGACGTATTGTAATAGTTAAACCATTTTGAGCTTTAGACTTTAATGGATCTTGACGTTTTATGTGGCTCCGAATTTTTTTTTTTATCGCGATGAGATAATGCCAAGCCTCATTTTGTGTGGGTTTTTTTAAAGTAAATTTGAAAGTTTGATCAAATTCTCAAATCTTGTGCTACGGTTAAGGATAATTATTGAGTACAAGCGACGTTGGACACTATGCTAGGATGTTGTTAAAATAAGTCAGCTAATTATTTTTTCTCCCGTATATTGGACAATGGATAGCCAGTATTAATTAACTTTTGATGAAAATATCCCCGTCTGTGTATCCTCGTATCTGTCTGCACGCATTATGGCAACTGAGTATAGAGATAAATTTATGTTTGAATATTTATGCAACCTGCTTTGGTGGGTGCGTGGTCTAATGCGCTACTCTCGTGACAAACTAGACTGCCGAGGACGAGCAGATCGGGGCTTGAAGCTTGGTCATGTGCACTAAGAGTGGTTTTCCCTAAAGAGTTTTCCATTCTCCTTCCCCGAAAATGCGAGTACTCTTCCTCTTAATTCAACCTTCCTCAACCCTTAAGCATGAGCGTAATTGGCAAATATGCGTATCAACTCGAACGGGTAGTAAGACGCGGTGCTAATAAAAAGTGTCCAGCTTTGAGGTTCAAGTTCAATTCTTGGACGGCAACATTTCGTCAATGAGACTAAACGTGTCTCTTAAATTGTTCATTGTTAATTTTAGTTATTTATTTTATTTACTTTACAAATGTTGTATTCTATAGAGTTGTCGTATAAAAGATATTCGCGATTGTTTGGCAGCATTGTGATCATAAATTCAAATTGTAATTACAAAAGGCGAGTGTGATACTAATTTTAAGTACGTCCTCATCAAGCTCTTGTTTTTCGGCGAGTCTAAAAGTTCATCCATCATCTCTTCCTCATCACCGCTCGCCCGTGTCTCCCGACGTTAACCAACAAGCTAAATCCACCCTCACCCTTCGTAAAAACCCTCCCTCACCCCTTATCTTCCCTTACCTTCCACTAATAAAAACCCATTGGAACAGGAAATTAAATTGACTCAAACGCACGCACACAAACGCCCAAACAAACACCTATCTCAGACTTGACCTCCATTTCCTCAAGCGATGAAGTATGGTGGGATTTTGGTAGAAAGAAACCTTTAAAAACATTTAAACTATATTTTTTCTGTCAACATTGATAGCATCTTACTTTATTACTATTGTTGTTTTATAAGTTTGTTAAAGAGTGGTGGCCGCTCGGTCAGTACAATTTATTTGCGGGTCTGTACCATAGAATTATTTTATAAGTGTTGATTTTTTATTTAATTGAGATATTTATCATTAACGTTCTGAACCGACTGATCATATGAGCACATGTGAATTTCTATGAGCGTGAGTTAAAGGACATAACAATTTTGTCGAGAAAGATATTTTCACATACATTCCAGGGTTCTTTTACATGCCACAATCTACATGGGGACCAACGAACCCCTCCGAAGGAAGTTGCGCTACGGATTTTTACGGCTTAAGAAAAATCCATCGACCCCAGCTGGGTTTGAACCCACGAACATTGGGTGTTGAGGCGAACACTTTACCTTAAGACCACCAAATTCGACAATAGTTATTGAATATATCTAACAAAAGTAATAGCTGAAGATAACATTACTTGACTTATGAATGAATTAAAAGTTCAGTAGGATCTCGATGATTCGAAGAGTATGGGATCGAGACTAGCTCGGATTACCAAGGATTCGGACTTTAGGGGATAACATTGGATAAATTAGTTGAGAATTTAAAAACAAAACAACTAGCGACGGTACACGATACGATGACTGTACTAAAAGAACGGATTCTGTAAATAATTCAAACCGATTCGACACGATTGGCAATACGTTAAGGTGGGGATGGGGGAGTGCTATCAAAATCGATGTTTTTTTTGTTTTTGTTTTTTAGTTTTCATAGCAAACAATTTTTTTAAGCAAAAATAAATAAAATAATTCTTCAGTAGAAACAGAGTATAGCTTACCTCACATTGTGATATCAATGATTGTTGAATATCTCTCAAAGGTGTCCTAGAATTTAATGACAACTTTTTCTCTTCATCTAAAAAGTTTCTCATCTAATTATTATGACAGATACTCAACAACTGTTGATATTACCGTGTGAAGAAAATTAAACCCTTTATTTCTACTGAAGACTTATTCGATTTAATTTGCTGAAAATATCTTCAATAAAAACTGCACAAGAACTTCCCTTAACTTGCAATCCTTACCACCCATTTTAACGTTACTGCATTTGTTACATAGTGTTCTCTTTTAGACACCCAAAGGGGATGGAAGAGGGATCAATTCTCTAAAAGCCACTATCAACTAACTTCTCCTCCCACAGCATGAAACTACACTCTAAAAAAAAAAATCCTTGATGACTGGCTTGAATTAAACGGACTCTCAAACTTTTGAGAACTGAATTATTGAGACTATTCAGTGATTTTGTTGACTTTTGTAAATCCGCATCGGTGGTGGCGTGGTCTAGCGTGTCACGCTCGTGTTAGACTGGACTGCCGATGACGAGGAGGTCGTGGTACGAGTCCCGGTTGGGTGTACTGAGGGTTTTCTTAAGCAAATGGTTTACCATTCTGACTCCACACAAATACGGCTACATTCACTCTGAAATTATACCTTCTTCATATATACCTCATTAGCATAATTAAGGTATGCGTAAAACCAGAACGAGTACTAAGACGGGGTGAAAGTAAAACCAGTTATAACTGTCAAAAACCTGCTTCAATGCCCTCATGGTCTCTAGGAATAGAATGGACTGCTGATGATAGGGAGATCACGGGTTCGAATCCCAGTCGAGTTTACTGAGGGTTGTTTTTTCTCAATGGTTTTCCACTCTTCCTCTAAGCAAATTTGGCTACACTTCATCTAAATTCAACCTCCCTTATCCCTAACTCATTAGCGTAATTAGAACATATGTGTATAACCTGAACAGTTAGTAAGACGCGATGCTAAAAATAACTTTCAAAAGAGTTCTTTATTATCTAAATCGGACTATAGCTTTTCTTCGCTGCTGTTTTTGATAGATTCTTTTCCGCTCGTAAAATCTAACGAGGGCTGGTTTTATTGCATGCCGACACTTTATTTTCGGTTTTCACAGCTCATCAACAAACACTTTCCTAGAGGGATGGAAGTAGGAGGGGTATAGTATCGGTTAAAGAGTGGGGGTGGGTGGGTGGGCGTACGTCGTTTGTTTTCCGAAACTTGTGATTGTCGACACGTGGAGCACTTCGAGCGGTTGAGCCGCCAGATTACTCCGGTGATGCCCGGAGATTAATAGTGATGATGCGGCTGCCGGGTGGTAAAAGTTAAAAGCTCGAAGCTTAAGTTGTAAATAAATGACCGAGTAAAAAAATAATAAAAAAATTAACGTTCTCGCCACCGCACCGCGTCAAACGGCGGCAAGTCAAAGATAATATTTTCTGAGTTAATACATATTATTTTAGTTTTATTCCAGCTGTAAAAGCCAAATAAAAAAAGCGTATATTAACAAATAACCAAAGGGTAATAACGTGGGAGATCTTTGAGAAGCGTTGCCGATGCTTAGAAATCCCGGATTATTAATTTATGAAGGGGTTTTGTTATTTTTTTTAATGTGGTTTTCACCAAAATACAAGTGAAAGATTTTACCTGTTAAAAAGTTTAAATTTTTAAATTAAATTCGTTTTAAAAATGTGCTATAGCTTACTTAAAACCTTATAAAACAATCCCAC
The DNA here is from genome assembly GCA_902155825.1 of Timema genevievae. Lineage (NCBI taxonomy): Eukaryota > Metazoa > Arthropoda > Insecta > Phasmatodea > Timematidae > Timema > Timema genevievae. The sequence continues at coordinate 22,136 of CABFWO010004217.1, read as the reverse complement.
ATTATTTAAAAATGTTCTATTGCGACCATATCAAAACATTACTTTATTTGAAAGAGGAACGATTGATTAAGCGTTCTGACCTTTTGCTCAGAAAGTACAAATACTCTCGGAAAGTGTGATTGATTTTTTTAAACTTTAATCTAAAATTCAAACTATTTAACTAGTCATAAACCTGCTTATGATATTCCCCTACATTTTGTTGAAAACTATATTTAAAGTTCCAAACAACTTTTTTAAATAATGAGGGATTTCTAAATATCTGCAACGCGTATTGGTGCTATACCATGTAACACCCATAAATAATATTCATACAGCATTAAAAAAAGTTTGCATCAGGCATCTTCATTTTTAATTATTTTTTAAAAATCATCATTTTCCTTGGCATTCTTCAGGAAACTGATATGCCGAGGTTTTACTGGAAATATAAATTCACGTACATTTTATCCAAAACTATATATTTCTCATCTCTATTCCTTTAGTGTGATTAATCCAAACGTATAACTCGAACGGATACTAAGAAATGCGGTATGAAATTTTTTATTTATTTTACAGCCGTGTAAATTGTATTTTACATCATATAAATACAATATAAATAAAAAAACTATCGCGTAGCTATAAATCTGATAGTTCTAAATAAACTTCTTCGAGGTTCTTTTTTTTAACGCATAAGTTTTCTTGTGCCATTGGAAACGGAAAGAAATCTATCGAGGAATACTTGCGCCATCTAAAGAATAATTCGATTTTTTTTTTTTTACAAACAGGGATGAGTGCCCCAATTCCGCATCGGAGTGGAAAATTAAAACTCCACGAGAAAGGAGCTTTGGGGTGGTGGGCTTGGGGGGGAACAAGTTTACACTTGGAAGCACGAAGGACGAGAGGAAGATCATCTCTTCGTCTTCGTAACATTCTTGTCTCGAAAACTTCTCTCGATTAGATCGTTGGGAGGAGTTCTTGACGGATCACCTTCTCAGATATTTAAGGTAAGGGAGAAGGAACGCTAGTTAAAGTAAATATGGTTGCATTATTTTTTAGCAAAAAAAATTTTTTTTGGTCAAAATAAATAAAATATTTCTTCATTAGGTACGTTTAGTCTAATTTTCTAGTTATAGTAGTAATAATAATAATTATTATGCGCGTCTGGGCTACATCTTTCGTGAACTTTCGTAACTGACTCATTATATAAGCACACGACTTATAAACTAGCTTAAATCTAGTTCAGACACAACACCCAGCCCTTGGTTCGTTAATTTATCACTGGGAAAGGGGTAAACTTACATTTAACTAATGATGTATTTTTCGCCGGTAATCGAACCCAGGACCCATAGCTCAAAATTCCAACGCGCTTCTGACTGAGAAAATGTGTCTGACTGGCTATAATATTGATGAATTCTTTTGATACAATAAATATACAAGATTTATACAGAAGTTTAAATCAACTTTGACTGAAAAGGAAGAGAAAATTTTGAAATTTTAATAAAATACATCTTCACTGAAGTCGATCAGTAATGAACCCCGTTCTACTGGTAACGAGATGGATACATAGTCCACGTGGATGAATCTTGGTACAGTTACTTTGAATCATAGACATTTAATCTAATTAACAAACAGGATAATCAAGGCACGTGGCTGAGGCGGGGGTAGTAATTTGGCGCATGTGGGCCATATAAGGTGTGTACACAAATACTAGTAGGGAAACCTGAAGATTCAAGACCCTTTGGTGGGTCAAGAATTATGTGCAAGAGTAATGTAAAAATGGTTTTGAAAGAGGTGGTTTGTCTGGGTAAGTTTGTACGGCGAGCTTATGTTCTGGTGGCCACGAACTTTCCAACTCCGATAAGTTAAGGTGGGGTGCAAGTGAGCGCCAGTTTAGTGCATTAATTTTGCAGTTTTTATAGCATAAACATTTTTTGGCAAGAATAAATCAAATATTTCCTCAATATAAACATAGAGTTTAGTTTTCTGCACATGCTAATCTCAACAGTTCTTGAATATCTCTCATGAGCATGGCGGCATTTGGTGACAAACTTTTTAAATGAAGAGAAAAAGTTGTCACTAAATTCCAGGACACCCTTGACAGATATTAAACAACTGTTGAGATTAGCATGTGCGGAAAACTAAACTCTTTGTTTCTATAGAAAAAATATTTAATTTATTTTGGCCAAATAAATGTTTATGCTATAAAAACTTCGAAAATACTGCCCTGAACTCACGCTCACTAGCACCCCATCTTAATAACATTATTTTAAAGGCAAACATAAAATAATGGATGACTTGTTTTATAAAGTATATAAAAATAAATAAGACTTAGTTAATATCAAGGTATTTTAATAATCCTAATAATAAGATATTAACCCTGTATACTCTTGTATTTCAGTGTTAAGGGTTTCTCCTGGAGAAAAACAAAAATTACTAACACATAAATTAATTTTCGGAACAAACGGAAAGTTTACCCAAACTTGTAATAACCAGAATATAGTACGAGAGAGTTTTAATGTTCGAAGAAGGACAGAAAGCACAGGAAGACGTAGAGCAAACAAGCTGCAAGAGAGAATACGATACATTATGAAATGAACAAGGTTCTGTACGGAGGAGAAACAAACCAGNGGGGGGGGGGAAACATAAATAATGCAAGCTGACAAAGTTCTAACTGGCGTAATAAAGATTGGTAAAATATACAGGGGCGCGATGAAATCCGATGTTGCGAACACTTCCGTTGGTATTTATGATTATTTGCAGAATAATTTTTAAAGTCCGTTATTCTAGATGTACAATACCTACAAAGAGACTTAAATAAAGATAACCCATAAAAAAATTTGTTTACGTCCATTACTATTTCCAGCCTATGACCCAGGTCAGTTTTTTATTAAAGCCATATATTTTCCACTACCGGCTGGCTAGGCCTGTCGTAGCTTAATATGCCTTATAATCCAACTTAAGACTAAGACAGTCACAACATCCAGTCCCCGGACGTTAATTTATCAATGTGAAAGTGTAAACCCATATTTTCATCGATGATAAATTTTAGGCCATGCCAGTAATCAAACCAGAGACCCTTAGCTCAGTAGCCAAACACGCTACCGACTGGCACTTAATAATCTTAGGATTAAATACAACTTTTGGAAATAGGGATGAAGAGGGTGAATATTTTAAGGAAAATGAACCAGGATTTTCTTTGAAAAAGTAGTTATCACATAGTTGGAACTGGTTTGAAAAAAAAAACTCCTGGCCTTACGACTTATAATCAGACGTCCCAGACGCTCTCCTAAATCTTATCAGAAGAGCCTGTTGTTTGCGCTCTTTACAAAAACGTGGGCGTTTGCGCCGGCCTAGAATAGATCATAAGTGTGAATGAAGGAATGTTAGCAACTGGAAGTCATTGAGAGGACGTATACAATGTTTATGTTTTGGTCGGTCCTGTTTCAGAACTACTAGTATGAAGGAATGTTGGTAGGTTAGGTTAGGTTAGGTTAGGTTATGTTAGTTTAGTTCAGTCATTGTCCTTATATTTACATTCTACCGGGGTGGGGGAGGAGAATAAAACAAAAATTAAATGTTTTTGAAAGAAAATAGCATACAAACAAGATTTGTAAATACAAACATTTAACTTCCTAAGAACAATAAGAAGGATTTGAAAATTAAGTGGGCGCAAACACACACAGTTATTTCTCTTAGGGCGCAACCAACACGTAACCCTTATCAGTATCCTTCGCTAACGTATTATTGTATCAGCCCTTCACACATTTCCTTGTTTTATTGACTCCCTTAACCACTGATCTACTAATCCCTGGATATAAGTGACAGACCTCAAGAGGATTTCATGCCAATCTCTAAAGCACGTGTCCTCTTTAATTAAACAAGAATCTAAAGATTATAAAATAAATACGACCGACGTCTTCTTCGAGAATCGTCACGTGGTCGTAAACCAAGGCACGCTTTCGTTTTACAACGACCCTGTTATCTTTACAGTTCGTTTTTCAAGAAACATTACTCCTCGTCTCCTCTAGTTATAACGAGCTAGCAGCCCGCTTCGGTGTTCGAATGGTTTAAAGCGTCACTCTCGCGATAGATTAGACTTCCGATGATGGGGAAGTCAGGGTTCAAAGCCTGGTCTAGTGTAATGAGAGTTATTTTTTTCTCTTAAATACAGTAGTATTCCATTCTCCCTCCACGGAAATGTGGGCACACTTCCTTTAAATTCAACCTTACTCGTCTCTTTAACACATTGAAGCACCATCTATCAATTTTAAAATTAAAGTTTTTAAATGAATCCCATAGATTTTAGAAAATGTAAACTAGAAGTTTCTAAAATCTAGATCATCATCAACTGTTATTCCTCCTTTAATTCCTTCCATTCTTCTCCTCTTATTTGAACACTTTTCTGTTATCTGACCCTCCCATCTCTTTCTTGACCTACCTTAAGGTATTTTTCCTGTATACATATGTAGATCAGCTTTGAATTAAATAATCATTCATTAGAAAAAAATTAAATTGATTCAGTAGCGTTCCAGGAGCAATAACTGTCGTAATCACTTCACAATTTAAATGTATAAAGTAAAATGAGTGAACGATATTGTGATATCGTTAGTATCTCATTTGGATATTATTTTATTAACTATTCACGACATTTTTTGTTTTAAAATAATAATTTTAGTTCAGTTTGTTCCGTTACGTGTGCCGATTTTCACATAAGATTGATTAGACAGATTTATTATATTTATAAAGTATGCCGGTTCGACTACATAAGATGTTATAATGTATTTAGGGTTTATCTATTCCAATAGAATTATATTTATTGCAAGGGTTAGGTGTTTAATTATCTGTGTTGTTGTCTTAGATTGAAAATGGATAGACGTGAACCGGTAGAGGTCGTCTTGAAAAATGTTCAGGTTAAAAATACCGTTTATTTTAAATATCATTATCTTTCTTAGGATATATTTTTAGCCCTCCAACTTGAATTGGAAACAAATCATATTGGTTTAAAACTGTATTTTTAAAATAATAATAACACCTAATGACATTTTTTAAATTAATTTAGAAATAGTTTCACTACCATAATATTTATAATTTGTTATTATGTCTTGTAATGATCCTGCTTTGTTGCATAGCTTTTTGGAGTAATTAAATTCAGTTTGTGTCAAATTTATTAGTCGAACTGTACTGTTGTTGCTAAACTTCCGTACACGTGCAAAGACTACGGTTTAGGAACATTCAGCTTGCTTGTTTCTAGCCCTAGTAATTATTAAAGAAAAAAACCTCGCAGTGTGAGTGCAAAAAAGAGAGCAACATATTTCATTTGCAAACTGTATTTATTTTGATTTATTTTTAAAAAGTAGTTTTGCTTGTGCTCGCAAGAGTTCAGCAGCTCTCGGTATCAAAATTGATGTTATAGCCAGGAAACTGGTGGGGGTATTAATTTTTTTTCTGAGACTTGTTAACTAAGTGTTCAAAGAGAACGAGCGTGATGAAGAATTGCGGATGCCATTGTGGCAATTTCTTGAATGTATCATATTAATTTGTGAAAATAAAAGTTATAAAATGTGTTAATATAAACAATATTTAATTAACAATATCATCAAGCGGTCCGCAAAAACGTATCGCGACAGTCTACTATCATTATAATTATTCAATAACCCTATTATTATTAGTGAATCAAACTTTATTTTATCACCTTCATTTGTTTACTATTTTTTATTTAAATATATTTTAAAAAGTAGCTTTTTTTTACAATATAATAATCTAATCTACTTTTTTTTACAACTTTAAATGTATTGTTTAGCTTTAATATATTTTTTTTTTTTAGTTTTCAAGTTCTAGCCTTGTTTTAGGTCTCCTGTCAAAACTTTATAAAAGGAAAATAAAGACGAAGTTGTTATTTATTATTATCTTTATTATCATAAAGTATTAATCTATCTTACCGTCTACACAAATGTAAGATGAATATATCTACTCGTAATACATGAATGATTTATTTAGGAACATAAATAGGCCTAGTAGGCTAATTAAATTATATAAAAATGACTTTTTCTTTTAATATCCTGATGAATATAAAGTATTTGTGCACTTATCTGATATATATTTTTATGTCTACGCGTAAAACACCCCCTCAACTTCCTAAGAGATATCGAAGACATTTGAAAAGTTATCTCAACTTTTTATTAGCTAAGAGATTCTGACAACCTGTTTCGATTCTTCTGTCCAATTACAAGTCTTTTTTTCTTCCACCCGGGGTTTCAAAAGTTACTCACAAGTAGATTGTGTCAGGGGAGAGGGGTTAAGGGACCCGGGGAGCACACAGCCAAATGGAACGATACTTTCTCAACAATAACTTTTGAACTTTAATAACGTGCGGAACTACATTTATAACTTTGCTGAATTACTTTTGAACTGAAAGGCTTTAAGAAATGGAAGTGAGGAAGAAGAGTAACTTCTAGTTGGATAATTCTCGTTGATAATATCCATAATATAGTGAAATAACCTTTCTTCGTGCATAGTTGAAAAATTAAATATTAATAAGCCAATTTATTTTTACTGGTAAATTGAGCTCCACATTTTCTGAAATATAAACATTTTCTTATTTACTCTATACCCTATGGCATTATTAACTCGAAATTTGATTGCTACACTTACAAAAGTACGCCACCTATTCCTATCCTGAGTTAGTTCTATCCATTCCAGCTAATTAATATTGTCCTTATCTTGAACTAGCTCTATCCAATTCATCTCATTACACCCTATCCCTATCTTGAGCTAGTTCTATTCAGTCCACCTCATTACACCCTATCTCTATCTTGAGCTAGTTCTATTCAGTCCACCTCATTAGACCCTATCCCTATCTTGAGCTAGTTCTATCCATCCTACCTCATTAGACCCTATCCCTATCTTGATATAGCTCCATACAGTCCACCTCATTACACCCTATCTCTATCTTGAGCTAGTTATATCCAGTTCACCTCATTACACCCTATCCCTATCTTGAGCTAGTTCTATCCAGTCCACCTCATTACACCCTATATCTATCTTGAGCTAGTTATATCCAGTTCACCTCATTACACCCTATCCCTATCTTGAGCTAGTTCTATCCAGTTCACCTCATTACACCCTATCCCTATCTTGAGCTAGTTATATCCAGTCCACCTCATTACACCCTATTCCTATCTTGCGCTAGTTCTATCCAGTCCACCTCACTACACCCTATCCCTATCTTGAGCTAGTTCTACCCAGTCCACCTCATTAAGCCCTATCTCTTTGAGGTACATTCTAGTGTTACCAGTATCCTACAATCTGTGTCTAGGTCTTCCAAAATTATAATAAAATTAATACATAAATTGTCTGGAAAATGTAACCGTTCAGTTTACAAAACAATCTCTATTGCAACTTATGCATAGTTCTTTATTATAATTGTAATATAGTGTGATGTTAATGAACTCGTTCACATAAACCAATAAACAGAAACCGCAACAGTTGATTTAAAAAAAAACGATAGAAATAAAATCTTCAAATCATGTCTTTCAAGCGTCATAACAGCAAACGGACATGATTTTTAAAAAGAGTATATTGCGGTTAATTACAGGAAATATGTTGCTGTTCAAACACCGGAAATATCCTCCTCCTTTGACGTTCTTTTGTTTTTCTCTCTAGCTGGAATAAAAGACGAAGCTAATCAAACGCTCGAAAAAAAAAAAGCAGCCCGCGCTTTTTAAGGCAAAGGCAATCACATCTCAATGGTAACCATGGTTACAAGCAAACTTTGCCTTTTATTTTTTTTATTGGTAGTGTATAGGACTTGATGAAGGGGGGGAGGGAGAGAGACGAAAAGGAAGTAAGAATATGAGAACGTAGGAAGAAGAATGATGAGACATCTAATTTCTGAATCCCCTGAAGCGGACATAGAACGAGCACTTTTCAGCACCTTTAATTAGCAGCCATGTCGAAATGTTAACACAACGAAATTTTTTTTTTTTACTAACAATAATGTTTTCTTTTTCATCACGATCCCTTTCTCCATCGCATCAGCCCTCAATCGAACCTATAACGATTGATTGGTCTTTGTCTGTTGGCGATGATAGTGCCAGCTTTTGCATGTAGAGGGTGTCATATGGTCAGCACAATGAACCTCCCTTGCCGTTTTTCTCAGTTTTCCAAATCAGGGCCACTACTTTTTTTTATTGAAGTAGATCCTCATTTGTTCTCATTAGAGTTATTGTTTCACATAAAACCTGGACGCGTTAAAGATCGAACCCGGTACTGGTGGATCTATATCCAGGAGCTCTGATCACTAGACCAAGTAGGTCGTTTGTCATAGTCTCTCTCTAATAGTTAGGCCTATATAGTTAATTATACATCTGAAATCAGGAAAAAGTGCGTGGGTGACGAATTTTAAGGGAATTAATAATCATCCCAATGGATAAAGAACGTGTGAACCAGCTCAGACGTACAGACATGCGATGCGGATAGATAAACAGACAGACAGAATATATTTAGAGTGGTTCTCACGCCATTTTTTAAAAATTATATGCCTTTAGAAAGGTTTATGAAGTGGTGATAAAATTATAATACCCTATTTTTAATGTCCGGGGATACATAAAACGTAAAGATTGATAATAATATGCAGGTAGAATATATTCGGGACCACAATACTTTCTTTATAAGAGAAGTACAAAATATGTGTTCTGTGAAAACTACACCAAAACCTTCATTAGTTATGCATTTGATGTATTTTTTTATCCAATAATGAATTGTGTGTTCTTAGTAAAAAAAAATGGCTTTATATATCCACACTGAGTTTTGAAATTCACTTGAAAAAAGTGACAAGGGATGTTCAAAAATATTTTAAATTTGATAAATTATGTGTATTTATTTTTGTAACTAGACATGTCAAAGAAATAAATGGGGTAAATATGCTATAAGAATTGTTTTAACCAAAATAGTACAGGGAATGTGAGTCAAGTGTGGTGTGTTGGCAGATTTTATATCAAAACGATTTTATTTTATTTTTAAATTAAACTCAAAAGGGGGCAGCCAAACTGAGCGAGCTAGCTAGCGACTAAAATATAAAATAGAACACATTGGTTGTAATCAGAGGTGGCCAGACTGGAGCGAGCGAGCGACTATAATATAAAATAGAACACATTGGTTGTAATGAGAGGTGGCCAGACTGGAGCGAGCGTGCTTGACCCGGTACAGTCTAGTTTACAGGCGCTAGGCAATATTATTGTATGTTGGTTCATTGAGTGCTATAAAAACTTCTCATTTTGACATTTTTATTAATATCGATAGGTTTAGCACACTTGCTACTAACGGCCTAATTTAATTGGTAAGATCATAAACCACACCTATATATATGATATTAAAATACTTCAATATTATCAAAGTAGGTATTTACAAATAAGAATCACCATTAGCGTGGAGAGAGGATGAGAAAACCACAACAATAAATCACTTGATAAAACCATCCTCAGTTCACTGAGCCCAGATTCGGAGCCTCCTCGTCAACAACTAACGAGAGCTATCTGCTAATCACGCGCTCGCTCGCACGCTTGTCAGTCTGGCCGAACCCTTAGGGTACTAGGGATTAGTGTCTACCGATTAAGGGGTCCACAAGTCACAACCGACAAAAAGTTGAAAATTTTAGAACCTACCTACCTCACCTAAGTAAGGTAACATAATCCTGATATATTAAAACTCCNACACACACATACACACACCTCCTCTGCCCCCTCACCCACGAACCACACTGAGTAATTAGAAGACGAAACAACTGACAAGCCAGAGAAGCTAGGGTTGGGATGGGGGGAGGGGGGGTGAAACTCGAAACCAAACACTGTAGCAAAGCAAAAAGCCGCCCTACTCGTCAAGAACACCGTAAATCAAAGTCTCGTTTCCATCCCCTCCACCCCTCCCTTCTCCTGTAACAAGAGGGAGGGGATGCCAAGAGATTAACGTCTTTGTTTATTTCTGATGGAATCAAAAGTTGTAGAGGTTTTTTTTTTAAGTAATAATGGTTTTAGGGGGAAATGGGATTAATCCTCTAGAGAGGATGAGGTAAGTTTTCCAATCCTGATGAGTTGAGATAAAATCTGGAGTTTATCTGCAAATTCTTGTATTTGGTGAAATTATTAAAATATTTTTTTAAACCCGTGAATGTTCTAGTGTTAACACTGAATTGTAATATTATTTTTTTAAGTGTACTCAGGACCAGACATGCAGTGCGAATTAGAGAATCTAGAACCATGTTCAGGGTACTGACTGGCAAACTCAATTGGAAGATACCACTGGGGAGACCCAGACACAGAAGAGAATATAACATTAGAATGGACCTAAAAGATATAGGGTGTAATGAGGTGGACTGGATAGAGCTAGCTCAAGATAGAAATATAGGGTGTAATGAGGTGGACTAGATAGAACTAGCTCAAGATAGGGATAGGGTGTAATGAGGGGAACTGGATAGAGCTAGCTCAAGATAAGGATAGGTGGCGTACTTTCATAAATGCGGTGATGAACTTTCTAGTTCCTAATACCATAGACTAAATAAGTATTACTGTGGGTGCTGTCTATTGACGAGTCCAGTTCCTTGTCAAAACCGAGTTCTCCAGCGTGTAGCACCAGCAGCTTCCGTTTATAGATCCCGAGACTTCATCTTCGTTCTGTATTTTTTTGTTTTTTTTTGTTTTTGAGGTTGTCAAACAGTTGTATTCGTGGTCTTCCTGGTCACCTTAGCCCTTCCACTTTACCTTCTATGACATCACGCGCGGACTGATGGTGAATTTAACTATCAATTACCTGCGACACTGACCACAGTGTCTAAGGCGTCATTTTCGCAATATACTAGACTGCTGATGACTAGGAGATCGGGGTTCAAATCCCTATCGGGTTTTCTCAAGGTGGTTTCCCTTTAATGTTTTCCCACTCTCCCTCCACGCATATGTGGGTACACTTTTTATAATTTCAACCACCTTCATCCCTAATACTTTAGCGTAATTAGTACATATGTTTATAACCTGTACGGGTTGTAAGACGCGGTGCTGAATATGTTTTTTTATAAAAATAACACTAATAATATAGTGCAATGTTATACATTTTTGTCGACAATTTTTGTTGTATTTTATAAAAGGCTTTTCCAACCGAATTTCCACTATAGGCAATATTTCACCCCCAAACTCTATCCAAACAAAGAGGCTTCTGTACAAACATAGAAGCCATCCGCCGCAAGTTCAAGCCCAAAACCTTTCCTTTAACTACATTTTCGGAGCAGAGGTTTGTTTAACTTCCTGTCGTTAACCGTGTAAAGG
>CABFWO010004217.1:0-10617 GCA_902155825.1 Timema genevievae | reverse complement strand
CCCCCCCCGGCCCCTCCTTAAAAGACTTTGAAAAGAGAGTGGACAATACTAAAGTGAGAACAGTCACACTCACACGTGAGTGTCTTATTTCCTCCACTCCTCATGGTTTGAGGAACTTTTTAAAATAAATGTTATACAACACGATCTTATATACATTTTGCTAGAATATATTATAATTTGTGAGGAAAAAAATCAAATCATTGGTCATTAAAATACCCCTTGTTAAGTTTTCCTCAGAAACGCTAAATTAATTTTTATAGTCATATGAAACACTTTACAGAAATAAATTTTAAATTAAAGTAGGTTTTTTTTTTTTTTGTAAATATGTTCCTTAAAATCGTCTAGAGCTCAGGCTATTTTGTCTACTCATGGAAAAGGAAGGAATCCTCCTGCGAGAATATGTATCAAAAAGGTCCATAGAAGAATATGTCTATTTAGAAAAGAAATAAAGAAATATAATTTTTTAAGGTAGTTGGTGCCGTCCATATGCGAAATAGTATGACGAATGATTATACTCGTCAGCGAAAGAGGGGACGTATTGTCAGCAGATTAACGAGAGGTATAGCGGTTGAACTGATCATTTTCCTCCCACTCTTGGTATTGCATAAATGGGCGTCTGTTGTGTGATAGTGCATAGGTGCTTCAGGCTTAGTTGCATTCCTCATCACAAAATATCTTCAGATTCACCAAGTAGGCCACGTCCTTTATGTGGGTTTGTAGGAAATGCGATTTAAGGTCAGTATTCTTGAAATTCTTATAACAACAATTTTTTTGGTAAAAAGAAATCAAATCTTCTTCGAGTAAGAACTTAATTTAATTTTCTCCACATCGTGATGTCAACAGTTGTTGAATACTTGTCAAGGTTATCCTGGAATTGAATGACAACTTTTTCTCTTCATTAAAAAAGTTTCTCGTCTAATGCCGCTATACTCATGGCAGATATTCAACAACTGTTGATATCAACATGTGAAGAAAATTAAATTCTATGTTTCTTCGGGAGGAATATTTTATTTATTTTGGCCAAAAAAAACAGTTTTTATATAAAAACTGCGATAACACTAGCCTTAACTCACATTCTCTACACACCCACTTTAACAAGAAAAGGTTGGGAACTATTGGTAGGTTTCTCAGTCTCATCCCTTTAAACTAATCCCTAAATAACCATGGTGTTGAAACTTAATAACATTATAATTAATCTGGTTAACACTCCAAAATGAAAATACCATATATTTTCATTGAAGTTTTATCTGTTGGCAATCCTGATTTGACGTCACTTTATGTAAACCAAAGATGAGTAGTTTATGGCCAATTTTGACCACAAAATAAAATTATATTTGCTTGCAAATGATCATTATGTTGACAGTAATTTTCAATTTTAATGTTTCTGTATTACTATTTTTAAAAACTGAATTATGTGTCATCTCATTTGATTTGATTTTCCAGGACAGGGAATAAAGTCTGATGAATTGTTGAAACAATTCCTTTCACGGTTGATTATCATAATGGTGTACAATAATATCATGTTAAGTATCTGTGATAATGGATAATACACATTAAATAAATTAGTTTATCTCTAAATTGTATTTCCATAGTTTAATGTGACTTTACAATTTGATGTGTTCATCATTTATTAAGTGTTTATTTCCAGTGCTACCTTATTAAATTTAAGAATCAAATAGCCAAAGATATTATATTTGTTTTAGTGAGGACTTACTCGCATCTAGATATCATATTTTGAATATTGAAAAATGACACCTGGACACGGGAATCGAACCCGGGATCTTTGGCTTGGCACGTCAATTCTTTAACCACTGAGTTATACAAGAATCGTCCCATGCCTAGGATCATTCTTGTGGTTAGAGCGTTGGCGTACTAAGCTAAAGGTCCCGGGTTCGATTCCCGTGTCCAGGTGTCATTTTTCAATTTTCGAAATTATTAAATTTAGTCGAGAAATATTTTCCAAAAATAAATTAATTTATTTTATGTATATCCAGCTGTTTCATAGACGCCGCATGCACCAACTTTTCAATGACAGCCCTAAAATGTAATATTCAGAGTTTAGAAAATTGAAGGGTACAGGGGGGGAAAGGGGAGAGCCCAATTAATATAATTTATTTTCACAGTTTTACTGAACCTGTTTATATTTTTTTACTTTTTAAGTGCATGCTTATTTGATACGAAGATGGTGACTAAGATTTTAGATTAGGACAGACAATAATTTTCTTAATGCAGCTTAGAAATCGAAAAAATTTGTAAACTTTGATTTTATATCCTGTTATAGACATACATTATTTTATTTTTAAAAAGGAAAATTAAAATCGGTTCAGAATAACTTGACAGATTAATGTTAAATTAAATTGTCATTTTCACAAATTTGTGGGTTTTCCCTTTGAATATTTTTGAAATTTTGAAATTATCGGGAACGTCCCCGGTGTGTAAAAATGTATTTAAATAAAACGATAAAAATTAATTTGGTAGAGCTATAGGAATCATTTTACATTTTTAGTATATAGAATTTCACAATTCATATTTTTAGTATTATATTAATTTGCCAATCATGTTAAATTCAAGCGTTTGGAAAAAAATTATAAGCCAAAGAGTGAGTATGTTAAGTAATACATTTATTTCGCCTGTTATGACTTATCTCCCAAATTTATTTTCATCACAACAGACAAAAATACATACATATATATTAATAGGTAACCTATTGTAATTTATTTTAACGTTTCTCTAGCTTAGACTGAGTCAATAAGTAACCTAAATAACTCTTTAGTAAATTTTTTATCACCTCGTCTTACTACCTGTTCGGGCTAAACGCCTAAGTACTAAATACATTAATGTGCTGGATATGAGTAAGGTTAAATTAAGGGGAAATGAACCCACATCTATGCAGAGGGAGATTGTAAAACAATTTTGGGAATAAACTTCAGTACACCCGACCGGTATTCGAACACCGATCTCCCCATCATCAGAAGTCTAGGGTATTGGGAAAGTAACGATTTTGACCATGGGTCCAACCAAACGGATCTCTTTAATAGTTGATTAAGAAATCAATAGTTGTGCCTTAACATATCTTAAATTAGTTTAGTTAGTCTGTTTTTATAATAACGTTATGTATATATAGTGGGTTGAGATGGTAATGAGGATGGAGAGAAAGAAAGGATGTCAAAGAGAGTGATGGAAATTAAGTATGTAAGAAAAAGACCGCAAATGAGACCAAGAAAGAGAATGGAAGAGCAGATAACTGAAAGTGTACAAATGAGAGGAGAAGATTGGAAGAAATTAAAGGAGGAATATTGGTGGAAAGAAAGAGGAAGATGGAAGAATTTTACTAAACTGAGTTCGTGGCCTGGCGGTCTAGGGGTAAGGTGTCAGACTTCCGTGCTGGGGGTCTGGGGTTCAATCCTTGATCCCAGCACAAATGTATCTGATTGCCAAACCTTTCCTTCACCTCTGACAAGATGTGACAACTTGTGAATGTGTGGAATTCCAAGTCTCCACCGTGGTTCGGATCCCACGTTAAATTGTAGGTCCTCCATTTCATTTCACAACCACCCTACCATTACACATTAGCGTAAGTGCGTATAAAAATTTTAAAAAAATCATTCAAGACAAGAATATACTATTGTTTTAATTTTATGAATTGATTTGGATATTTTTTTAAGTATTGAGACAATTAGTTTTTTTTAGCATCGCGTCTAACTACCCGTTTTAGTAATAAGCCTATGCACTAATTAGACTAATAGGCTAGGGATTGAGAAGGATCAATTAGAGGAAATGCCCCCGCATTTGCATGAAGGTTGAGAGGAAAAAACACCATTTCTGCATCTGACTGTAATCGAACCCCGGTCTCCCGTCTTCGGTAGCTAGTCCAAAACGAGATTAGCCCGTTAGAGCACGTGACCGTGGCCTCCGAAGCAGGTGATAATTAGTTGATCATTCTTATAAATAGCCATGCTATGAGGTAACCTTAAAGCATTTTTACAATTTTATGAAATATTTCTTTAAGATAAATTTGTAAAAAAAAATAATTAGGAAATACAAATAATAAAATAGCTCTTTTTGGTATGGTTTTGATAAATATGGTTTGCACCCTAATAAGTCAGTTAAATGTACTTTGGTTATTTTTCACAACATTTTGTTTCAATGTTCTCGTACACAAAAGTATGATACATTTCTGTCCCGCATGAAATTTCCCTGAGTGGATTATTTACATTATTTTTAATACAATTCTGTTTACACAATTGGTTTCCGTTTGTTTTTACCGTTCGTTTTTGTTTGTCTTTAATTCCTTCCGAAGATGCTTTTATTGATCAAACAAACAAAAAATCTGTTTACTCTATAGTGAAAATATGAGAACAAATGTATGTTTTCAAACAAAAACAAATTTATTGTACGTCATAAAATTGCATGGGGTTTTTTCATCCCCACACCTTTTATAACTTATTTTTTTCTACTTTATTTTTTTATTAATATCAACGCACCCCATCTTACACCCTGACAAGAATATTCACAGATTTATACTTATCTACATGATACACTAAAGGTTATAGACCATCCATGTACAACCCGTGGTCCACGAGGAGCTTGTGGCCCCCGATTGTGCGGGACCGCCAGCTCAAGTTGAAATACTTTAAATTGCAGAAATAAACAACACATTAGTCTCTTGTAGATAACGTAAATCTTGCATGTAGTTTCCTTAAACCTGCTTCAGTAGGCGAATAGTCTAGGGCGTTACTCTCGTGTTTGCTGTTGACGGGAAGATCAGGGTTCGAATCCCAGGGTGATCTACTGAAAGTGGTTTAGCCTAGATGGTTTTCCACTCTGCTTCCACACAAAAGCGGATATTGTACCTTTTAAAAAATGCACAAGAATAGCAGTGCCTCGGTCGATTCTAGGTGTTTCTGAAAAATATATTTACTTATTATTTTGGTTAATTCATCCTGCTATCTATTTAGTAGATATTTACAATCCGTCTATATTACGAGTTTACATAATATCTGACATCTAGAAAAGGTTCTACTTTCAGGTATTTTTACTCCAAGTCCTGTTATCTGTGTATCTGTTGATCTTAATAAATATTATCAATACCTATTAAATAACTTAAGTGCAAAGTTATCAATTTAGATAACAAAGAAATGCAGTAGGTCCGTTGTCTCCGCCGATCCAGTGTCCGTGGTTTACCGCTGCCCAATTTTATTTAGTTTTAGTTAAATAAAAAATCGTTTTTAAGTTACAATGACACCACCACCCCACTTCATATCCTCATCATGCGCATAGTGCTATTATATCACTATCATCACCATCATGTGATCGTCGTAACAAGAATGGAGAATAGTTAGTTCACTGTAGTGTACAGTACACTTTATTATTATGTACTTTTTGACGTGAATACGTCTTTAAATATGCTACCATACGGGGGCAATCCAAAAAACCTAATGATAACAAAATCGGGGGATACAGTTTGGTGTTGTAGTTTCGAATCTTTCCTCTACATCCAAAATTAAATTATACCACTGGATAGCTAAAGGATCAAAGAATTCATTACGATAAGCGAGAACAGTGACGCATCACGCGCGGTGGAGGGGGAAGCGCCGCCATTTTGAGGTTATTTTGCTGCGTATCGAGATTTGCAATTAGTATAACTTTTGATTCGGAGAAGCTACGATGTTCGTTTAAGTTTTAATCGTCAGCTGTCGTCAAAATATATCGATTGTATATAAAACATTAGTTTAAAGTAGTGACAGTGAATATAATAAGGTGTTAGAATAAAAAAATATCAAAAATACAATAATTATAACACAATAATCACTTGTTTCCTTGCTTTTATCCTAAATATATAAATAAAAATATTTTATTTAAAAAATATAACCCGTTAGATAAACGTATTCACGTACAACACACGGCCGTGTCTATGACACAGCCACACCCCATTTTTTTTATGTTGGTTGGTAATGTCTTATTGTGAATAATTTATCAATAAAACCTTACCGTGTATATTTATGTTACATGAATATCACGTTATATGATGGTTCGGTACTATCCGTAGTAAATCTAGGAACGTATTATCCACGGATATGGGGGCCCTATTCTATGTTTGTATTTTCTAAAAGTGCTTCAAATGTTCAGTCGTCATAAAATAAAGGTACAGGAACGGATACTATGGTATCTTTTTCATAAGTAAAACCTTTTTGAAAATACGAACTTTTTTTTTCAATCATGTTACTATAATATTGTACATACTCTGCCTTAAACTAGGATTGGATAATGACCCTGATAAACATGGGACGAATCCTGGATAGATCAGTGTCACGCTAAGTCAAAGGTTTCGGGTTCGATTCCTTTGTCCAGGTCTGATTTTTTTTTAAATACTACGATTATTTTATTGGTGTTATTTTGTAAGATATTGATAATACCTATAAAAAGTGACAGCTGTAGATTACATGACTTGACGTATGAATACGGGAAAGTAGATCTAGTAACTTTCCTACCTGTCTGTTAAAGCTATTCCTATGAAAATCGTACTGTGACTGTATTTATTTAAGTTAAGTTAGTTTGTAGGTCGTATGTTAATGTAATCTGCGAGTCAGGAACGTGCACTTTACATAGCGAAATTAAAAATAAATTGCAGTCCCATTGAATGAGAAGCTAATATAGTTTTTTTCCTTATCTCGCCCTTCTTCTGAATGAATATAAACTGCGCGCCAGACCTCTTTACGGTCTGCGCAGCCGTCCTGAATGTGTTTCCGGGGGCACTGCTGGAAAATGCCGAATGCGGTTGTTAATCCCACACATCACACTAATGGACACTAAAAGATCCAAGTCCCTTCTTCCGACTAATTTGGAGGCTGCAATACTCCTTCTCCCTTTTATAACATTGCCTTGTTTCTTTTCTCTACGATCTTTTATTATGTGGGGGTGGGAAGGTAGGGTGGGGGGGGGTAAGTTTGGGATGTGTGGGTTACATACGCCCCGGGGGCAGTTGTACCAGAAATTGTCTCCATTGTTAAAACGTTACTTCTTGCGTCCGTGTCTTATCTAAAATTGGTCCTCCAACGGAGTTTTTTTAAATAATATTTTCGCTTTAGTGGTCCGGGGGCTGACTATGTAATTTATAATACCATGTTTTGATTTTAGGTTGGTCTTAAAAATCATGTTTTATGTGAATACAAGTATTTAAGCTTGTCTTGTCCAGCGAACTTGTAATTTTACTGTTTCGAATGAGCACCTCATTATTAGTTTGAAATGTCTATAAAATAATTATTTTAATTTAATTATTTACCTACCTGCTACCTGTTCGGGGTATACGCCTAAGTACTAATTACGCTAACGTGTTAGGAATTGAGAAGGTTGAATATAGAGGAAGTAAACCCGCATTTGCGTGGAGGTAGAGTGGAAAATCATTTAGGAAAAAAAAGTTCACCCGAGCGAGATTCGAGCCTTGATCTGGTCGTCCTCGGCAGTCTAACTCAACATGAAACTAGCGCATTAACAAACTACGCTATCAATAAAGCCTCTTAATATTATAATTAAATGAAATAATATACTAATGTAGAGACATATGGAATAAAAGAACATCATGGTTCACCAAATAATACCACCAGAAGTTGTTTATTTTCATTAATTTGTTGCTCCTGTACAGGCGATAGCTTATCCTTCGATATTTAGGAATGTAATAGCAGGGGTATGAATGTCCTTTGAGATAATCTTTACGTTTTGTGTTGTTGTTTTTTAATTTTAAGTTTTTTCATATGCCTCTATAAAATTAAAACTGTCCACCCTGTAAAAAAAATTCCATTCGTTCAGCAATTTGGATGACCCCCAAATTTTTATCATTTTCCCAGACCTCTATTTTTTTATTTACAAACGTTTCAACTGTTGTGTTTTGTAGGGCGATTCTTTTACCAATTTGACAAATTTAAATTTTCTTCCACATTTCTAATAGTTTTGGAAAAATTTTAAGCTAATGCCCCTCCCCCAACCCGTTTCTGTTCCCACATTCCCATTTTGAAATTTTAAGACTTATTTGGTTATCTAATATGGTTATTTTACGTGCCTGCCAAATATAGATTTTCAACCATACTGAAAATAGTGTTTTACATTAATTGTACCAATTTCGATATATTACATTTCCCTTTTTTTTTAATTTAGAAATTCCATTCATCAGACATCATTCGGTTATCTGGAAGGTATATTTACCTACATGGCAAATTTTGATTTTATTCGTCACAAAAACTGGTTTTTTTATTTCTATGGTCTTAGAAAATTTAGAAACCCTCATATTTTGGAACCAATTTTAAAATTTCAAATTTAATGGGTTTTTTTATTTCTCATTATTTAGGTGGTCGTCCTAACGACTCGCAAGTATTCAAATTTTCTACCACACTTATAAACTGTTTTTTACTAGTTTTTAAAACGCTTAGCTCTACTTCAACCCAGATTTTAGTTTTGAAATTTGAAAATTTTTAATGCCTTTCTAGTTATCTAGAAAATGTAAAGTTTATACCACAATAAGAGCTTTTTTTCTCTAATTTTGTAAATATCATTTCATCCCCATTTTACTACCTCCACACCCACCCTCACATTTTGTAATTTCAAATTTAAAAAATTTGTTGTGCTCTCTTTACCATCTCGCCAAATTTTAATTTTTTGCCTTCGATAAATTTTCGATAGTTTTAGTTTGGTAAACTTCCAGCCTGGACCATTTTTCGTACCGACATCTTGAATTTTGAATGTTCCATTTTTTATTGGAATTAACAAAAATATTTTCTTTTAATTTTGTAAATTTTGAGAACCTCCTTCCATTTGAGGGGCCTTCATTTTTAAATTTAAGAATGTTCAGACTTTAATTGTGGTTTGGGGTGGTCCTTACAATCTTCCGACATAAACTCCCACCTTAATTGTGGTATCTGGTGAAAGCATCTGCCACTTAGAGCCATCTACAATCACGGTCTATGTTGTCTCGTGACTGACAGTATCTGCCACTCAGAGCCATCTACAATCATGGTCCACGTTGTCTCGTAACTGACAGTATCTGCCACTCAGAGCCATCTACAATCATGGTCCACGTTGTCTCTTGACTGACAGTATCTGCCATTTAGGGCCATTTACAATCACGGTCCATGTTGTCTCTTGACTGACAGTATCTGCCACTCAGATCCATCTACAATCATGGTCCACGTTGTCTCTTGACTGACAGTATCTGCCACTTAGAGCCATTTACAATCATGGTCCACGTTGTCTCTTGACTGACAGTATCTGCCACTCAGAGCCATCTACAATCACGGTCCATGTTGTCTCTTGACTGACAGTATCTGCCACTTAGAGCCATCTACAATCACGGTCCATTGTTGTCTCTTGACTGACAGTATCTGCCACTCAGAGCCATCTACAATCACGGTCCATGTTGTCTCTTGACTGACAGTATCTGCCACTCAGAGCCATCTACAATCACGGTCCATGTTGTCTCTTGACTAACACTATTCTGCCATGCACTTCATCATCCACTGCTTCCAGCCTACGGCCGGTACACTTGAGTAAAATGCCTCTATCTTTCTCAACCTTCTACCATTCTTCCACCTTTAATTGTGTCCATTCTTCTCTCACTTACACACACTTTCTGTTAGCTGCTCCTCTCATCTCTTTCTTGGCCCTCCTTGCTGTATTTTCCCTACATACCTCATTTCCATAATTTTCTTTGGCATCCTTTCTTTTTCCACCCAAACAATTTTTTGTATGCACAAAGTATTATCAATTATTCATGTGTATCACAAACTGATACGCGATGAGTGGCCGATACTTTCAACAACAACCACACAGAGACCAAAAACTAGTGAAAGATGACTCTTGGGTATAAGACAAACCAGGATGGCTCAGTATAAGAGCATTGGCGTGCAAAACCAAAAGGTCCCGAGCTCAATTCTCGTATCCAGTTTATTATTCAATTAATTGAATTTGATACAGCTATTAAGACTGATCTTATGAATAACCATCACGTATTTGTTTGCGATATGCATTATTTAATAAATAAAACTTTATAGACAAATAAATATGTCCTATGGAGTTTACAAATACGTAGATAGAGAGAAAAAATAGTAGTTTATAAAAAGATATTGTTTAATTTGTATCTAAATTTTAAGTAACCATTTTCATGCTTCAACTCTATAGAACAGTGTGATATATAAACTTGAATAAAAACTTATTTAAAAAAAAGCTTTGGTGATTTTTTTAGTATATATTTTTTTTTAGTTCGTCAGAAGGAGGAGGAACTCAAACTCCAGCAAGTCTCACCACGAGGGCCAACCAATAGTAATACCACCTATAAGAGGACACAGCCGACGAAACGGGCCACGCTGCTGTCTTCTTCGATAAAACAGGCGACGTGCCCTAGCAGATACCAGGGTTTAACGCGTGACTTCTCACGCGGATGAGGCATATTTGGAGAGGCGGAGGCTTAGCGAGATAGAGAGTGCACTAGTCCCACCCCACGAGTACTGAGTACACTCTGATAAAGTCAAAAATAGACACCCTAAGACAAGGCCGTAGCCAGCCAATAATTTCAGGGGGGGGTTTGGTGGGCCCATCCCCCAATTGACGGAGGCTAGAAAAAATTATAAA
>CABFWO010004216.1:0-69399 GCA_902155825.1 Timema genevievae | reverse complement strand
TCACCATTAGCGTGGAGAGAGGAGGAGAAAACCACAACAATAAATCACTTGTTAAAACCACCCTCAACTCACTCAGCCAAAATTCGAAGCCTCCTCGTCAACAAATAACGAGAGGTATCAGCTAATCACGCGCTCGCCAGTGTGGCCACCTAGTCGCTTACGCGCGCGCTCGCTCGCACGCTTGTCAGTCTGGCCGAACCCTTACAGTCCAAACCCGACTCCAGGACAAACTAGATCGGACTAGGCCGAATAGACACATCCTGCCGCTTGTAGGCTAAACCGGTATAGCCCGATATTTTCAGGCAGTAATAGTTTTCATCCTTCTTAATCCATACAATAAGTCGACCTTAAACATGTTTCATCATGCACAGATCACGCGCAAATGTTGTATAAACCTGGACTAAATTCGTTAATCCTGAAATTTTGGCCTAGCTCACAGGATAAACTTGGAACCATACAATTTTACTAGGCCAAGCCAGGTTTAGATTAGATTAGGTTAGTTTAGGTTATCTAACAATCTGTGCATGATGAAACATGTCCAAGGTCGACTCATCGTATGGGTTAAGAGGGATGAAAACTATTACTGCCTGAAAATATCGGGCTATACCGGTTTAGCCTACAATCGGCAGGATGTGTCTATTTGGCCTAGTTCGATCTAGTTTGTCCTGAAATCGGGTTTGGACATACGTAATATATATGACACTATTCAGATTTTAACGTAAAAAATATACAGGCTGTAGGGGTGACAAGACAAATATTTCCACTTAAGGAGTTTGGGATCGGCGGCACCAAATGAGACAGAAAACACAGTGCTGTATGTACCTTGGGGTCAGGCAGCACATGAAGCACCCCACACAGGCATCCCCACCACTCCCTCCCACAACACACATGAGGGTGCAAATGTAAAGGTAGGCGAGCCGAGCCTGTAATGTAATGCTCGTCAGTTTGGTCGTGGAGCGAGCACGTCTCGAGCAAGCGACGGAATAAACGACCTCACTTCAATTCAGTATTTACGAGAGTGCACCATACCTCAATTTAGTTGGCTATCTTAACTCTACTAAATGTCTGATAACGAAGAAGCCTTACTGTGGATTCACACGTTCGCCGAAAAACTAGCGCAGAACAGAAACGTGGTCACCTGACGCGCTCTAGACCAATCACAAGATTTCAGCTTAATCAGCACGAGCTGTTCTGCTGAAGTTCTACTATTCTCTACTTTGTCCACTCTGCTTGAGATGTTAGGCACAGGAGAATCAATCAAATCTCAGAACCAACCGTCTAAAATTAATGCGCATGTGTATTTGTCAACACATGCACTCTACAGCCAGAAGCTAGCAGACAGCTTAGTTGGCCTTTGTGAGGAGATTTGAAATAACTCGTTAATGTAAAGCTTGTTTATTGATGTATTGGATTGTGCCATGACAAAGCATTATAATTTGTAAACAACCATCAGGACAATTATCTAAAATATATGTTTATCCACTCGAAAATTAAATATGTTGATAATCAGCTGTTTTAAAGCGTTGCAATGCATCATGGATCAACTTAGTGGATTACTGCGAAGATTTTGCTTTCTATTTTTCGGTGAGCGTGTGAATCAAGCCTTAGCCTTAATTATGTGCAGTGGTGCTATGCTAATTATGGCCATTTTTTTTTAAACAATGAAAGCCTCGGCGATGGTGGCGTACTCAATTGTATAAAAAAAGGTTCGGTTTGGAACTACTGCGAGATTTAAAGTTCCAGCACATTAGTGGACAATACAATATCTTTACCAGGATGTCTCCCACAGACTTTGAGAATTTCCAGAATAAAATAGGACCGAAAATCTCCAAAAAGAAACATGTTAACAATCTCATTTCAAAAGAGGTTAGTATCCACACACAACTAATATAATTCTTCAATAATATTTTTTCAATTTATTTGAGGTATTTAACGTGCACTTTCTCAAATGACTGATTATATCAGCACACGACTTATAGATTAAACTTGAACCTAGAACAGATTCCTCAGACCAGTTCTCCATGCTTGCGAGCACGCAACAAACACGCCCTAACTAGACTGACGAATCCCTTTGTGTTCGTTGGAAAAACCGACAGCCGGCGGATCGCTGCGAATGGTTCGTAGCGCGCTCGTGGGCCCGTCCTAATTAGACGAATCTGTTACATTAAAGGCTCGGCTAATGTATACGGGGCTTAATAGAGCGGCATTTCACTGTTGTCTGTTCACATGGAAAGACATTCAATGCCTGTTAATTAGTCATAATCTACTTCACACTCCACTTGCTATTTGCTGAAGATTGATGAGCTGCCTAACCCCCAGGTGTATATAGCACCAACTTTGGCGTCTCGTAGCGTCGTCATTTAGCGTTCCCGACCTCCCAAGTTCATTACGTGGAAATACTGGTCTTTTCACCCCACACAACCTGTATCATCTTTTATCTAGAGATCTGAATAACCCCGCATATAAATTATATACACATATGGATTAAATAGTCAAGATATTATTTTTGTTAGTTACGGTTATAGCAGTATATAGATATCCACAGTTTGTATACATATATATGCATCAAAAAACTCTGAAAGAATAGTAATATGGGAGAATAAACAGCTACTCCAGATTCACACGTTCCCCGAAAAACAAGAGAAAAGCAGAAACGTAATAACGTGAATATATCTAAGCCAATCACAAGATTTTAGCCTCATCAACTTATTCTGATGAGCGCAACTTGAAGTAACTCCATGTGTCCTTTTTCTGTGCGGCTTAAGCTTGGGAGACACAATCAGTGCACATGCGCCTATAATGCGAGATACTAGCAGAAAGTTGCATCTACTGCTGTGAAATGATTTGAAATAACTCATTATTTGTAAAGTATCGTATCGTTATTATTTTGTTTTGTTTCACAACACAATAGTTTAAAAACATCCATCGTGATATTAATCTTAGATATATTTATCGACTAGAAAATGTCAGAACTCAGCTGTTTCTAGTTTGTGTTGCAATGCATCATGGGTCAACATTGTTGCGCCATTCAAACAGATTCTGCTCTCAATACTCGCGGTTAACGTGTGAATCAAGCTTCAATCGTGCCTCAGGCTTGTTTCTAATCTCGTTGAGTCTCTTATGAGCTAGTTGATCATCTCCTCGACGCCCTTGACCATGTACGTGGGCATCTTGAAGGAACAAACCAAGACTTGAGAGGTATCGTCACCAGGACAACTGCCCACTATCCCAGCCATGTATGGCAAGCGATGCACGAGTACTGTGAATACAAGGCACAAGCGCATGCGCGGGTACACAAGGGGAAAGAATGGCTGGCCTCGTTCCGCCATCTCCAATATTGCGCCTCTGAAGTGGTGGTAACCGGTGCACACGAATTGCGGAACACCTCATCCAAGCTCGATAATACCCTTACACGAGCTGCGGAGTAAAAATTAGATCCATAATGACTTTGTTCAAAATGGAACATGGAGGCTAGGTTAAGTTAGGCTAGATTAGGTTAGGTTAGGTTAAATTAGGTTAGTGGTTAGGAGTTGAATGGGATTACAGGTCGTTCTACAATTTATGTGGACCGCCTGACAGGTATTCGAGTGCGCCCGTGATAGTTGGCACTTAGCGAAGGCTACCATATCCACTCTCATGTATCCATTCGCCAAGTCATATGTTGAGTTGTTGTCACTTTTGGCAATACAAACTTTTTTAATTTCTATCCCCATTTTAACTGTTTTTACATGATTGAAGCACAGACTTATGAAAATAACTGTTTGGATGTTTCTTGTTTTTTGTGGAAATGGTGTCTGTGGTGCATTCACTTCATAAATCAAGATGATGAACCAGAAAAAACGAGGGTAGTTGATGACGTCATACGAACGGTGTTCGGTTGCGTGTATGCTCATGTGTTAACAAAATAAAAACGCTTTATTTTGAAACTAATATTTTTATGGCTCTTTTTCTAAATTATAAAAATGTATTTATTTATTTTGTTGGCCAGTTACAAGAGATACAAGTGTGAATATAATGATACTTTTTAGTTTATTACTTCAATGCTACAACTGCGAAATAATAATATAATAATTTCCTTATTTGTTTTGTTCTTTCAATTAGTTACGTAAACAGCAGTGTGACCAGATGCCTTTGGCGCAAATGAGGACAAGGACTCACAAAATGTAGGACATTCAATGAAAATATAGGACGTTATTAAATAAAAATTTAAAATGTACTTGTACAAATTCACTTCGTGTGTGTTATCGATAACACATATTACACATTGTATTGTACGTTTAGGCATATTTTTCTAATGAACCTATCTTTTTTAAATTTTTTGTTTGCTTAGAATATACTTACAAAAGTCTGAACAAGTCAAATGCTTAAAATTATAGGTACCCCTAACTAACAAAAAACCCTTTACTGAATCTACATTCAAACGATTCCTCTCATTTGTCCATTTGTGCAGATATTAAGTAAAATAAATGTGTTGGTGCACCGCAGGGACTTTCTCGCTCTTAAATCTTAAAATAGAGACATTTACTAAAAACTAGTAATATTGGTAAAACGATATAATATACATTGTTGCAGATACACTCCACCAAATGGCATAAATGAAATAATATACACTGTTACAGTAACATTGAGAAAAGAGGAATATCTTTGTCCACACAAATAGCATAACAATCTATTTCATATTTCAAAGTAATCCATAAACATTATTTTTGTTTGATTATAGATCAGAAGCTATCGGTTTTATAGTAATACATTTCAAATTAAAATGTTTTTATTTTTAATAGTACCATAACTTTACAATGGTAAGTTATACTATCTCAAATAGTTCCAGAGATATGATCAAAATTGGAAATTTCTGCATTTCTAATGTACCCTTAAAGTCACTTTCATGAGAAAACAGGAATTGCCAATTTGTTTGTGATGTTAAAGAATGGCTTGATATATAAATTAATAAAAACCATTAGAGTGGATTTGCGGAAAATCGATTTTTTTCTCTCTTTTTGCACTTCAGTAAACTACCCTTAAATTTAGGGTTAAATATTTGATTCCAAAAACTCCTCAAGAGATCCTTATGAAAACACAATATAACAAGTTTTAGCCCGATCAGTAAAATGGTTTCGGCTCTAGTCAGAGAAACAGACAGACGGACGGCATCGCAAAAAAAAACAAAACACTTTTTCTGTTTCAAGGGGTCATGAAACGTCAACATTTATCAAAATCTAGAGTTCGATTTGTTTTGTTTGACGATCACAATACTTCACTCTCCGAGGGGTCGAGAGAAAGTAAAATAACCTCTCAACATTGAAATTATGTCCTGGCAATGTAAAACAAAATACTCTCCTATTTTCAGCAATTCTGAATGATAATCATCATGTTTGTTACTTACTGCTACTCTTGAAATACTTTACCCACTTATCATACTTTGAGAGCAAATAAAAAAAAAATCCCAAATTTATTTAGTTTGTCAAAATAGAGGACTTTTGGAATTTTTGAAAATTCCTCCCAGACACCGGACAGAGGGTTAAAATGCAGAACATGTTTAGGAAAAGAAGGGCGTCTGTTCACCCCGCGAGAAAGCCAACCATACAGTAATCGTTCATTAAAACTTTTTATTAATAATATATTTTTCCATTAATTCAAGGTATTTAACGTGCATTTTATTAACCGACTGATTAAATGAGCACACGACTTATAAACTAACTTAAATCTAGAACAAACACAACACCCAGACCCCATCCATTGGCTCATCACTGTGAAAGGGGAAACCCAAATTTCACTAATGATACATTTTTCGGTCACCTCGGGAATCGAACCGGTGATTCTTAGCTAAGTAAACATACACGCTACCGAATAAGCTAAGGTGTCAGATGATTGATAATATAGTATTAGTAAGAATATAAAAATTATTTCATATTAGTTTGGTGACTTTCACCCAATTTTTCAATAAAATTCTTCTGCTAACCGTCTGTCACCCCCATCCCGGTGGGGATTGGACTATATATTATATTAAGGTAAGGTTGAAGGGAGCGCGAGCTAGGACCATTATTTTTACAGTAAATATTGTAATGATACTGTTTTGAGCCCCTCTCATCTATTCAAAAAGTCGTGGATGAAGTATATTTTTCTTTAAAGAATTGTATTTAATTTTCCTTTTAATACTTCATCCACTGATGACCAGGCGTTTTCAGAAGTAAATTCAATATAATACGTTTTAAATCTTTCTTTGTTTAAAAACTTCCTTCGTTCTATTTGAAAATCTGGTGATGAGTTGGCTATCTTTTACCCAATAGGAAGCTAGCCTTCGCAACATCAGGTTGCCAGGAGTTCTCCTATTGGTTGGTTTTAACTCTGAAGACAAGGGGTCCAAGAAATAAGGGGTAGGTCATATATAAGGGGCTGGAGCATCTTGTGCATATATATATCTCTATCTCAATCTGTAACAAACTCTAGCTCTAGCTCGGGCTCTCCGCATCAGTTCCTTATACGAATAAGAACTGTATCACTTTAATGTTAAATTTATAGCTAAATAAATCCTGTACAAACATTAAATTCTATTAATTTCAACAGAAATAACTATTAAGTAATCCTACAGTAAGCTAGGCATATAATCGGATCATCACACAGCCGTGTGATAGTAAATGCGCAGTTATCCCAACCTTGTGACGTATGAACGTAAAAATGTTATCATAATTTCTGCCCAACCGTCGGACGTGTACGGGTCATCATAGTAATAATAATCATCATTATCGTAAAAACTGGTATCACCATAATATAACAAAAATATTGTTTGCCTAAAAAAATATATATTTCTTCTGTGAATACGTTTGGTTTAAATTTCTATACATAGTAAGCTTAACAGTTCTTGAATCTTTGTCAAGTACATGGTAGAATTTAAACAGGAATTTTATCTTTATCTAAAAAGTGTCTCTCCAAATGACACCATGCCCAGGACAATATTCAATTAACTGTGTAAATTACTAGCTGAACAAAATAAAATTAAATGTATCTGACGAAAAAATATTTTATTTATAAAAACCAACACAAAGATTCTTGTTTTACAAACTGCCAAAACACTGGGCCTAATTAGCGTCCCCTTTCACCCCAACTAAGAAATAATAATATATTCTTATTATTACGTTGCTTTCTAGAATATTGCACGAAGTAACTTAACAAAACCTAAATGAGACGTCTTTACGGCACTAAGAACTCGACAGTTAATTGCCACACTTACCCGTTTTGGTGGCCGCGTTGTCTAGCGCGCTACTCTTGTAGTGGGCTAGACAGTTGATGACTGGGAGAATGAGGTTTGGGTATCGGTCGGGTATACTCAGGGTGGTTATTACAAAATGGCTATCCACTCTCCCTTCACAAAAATGTAGGTACACTTCCTTAAATATAACCTTACTGATTCCTATAACCATTAGCGTAATTAGTACATAATCGCATAACCTTAACGGATAGAAAGACGGGGTGCTAAAAAATTACCATACTTTCAAAAATATGCCACCTATTTCTATCTTGAGCTAGTTCTATCCAGTTCACCTCATTACGCCCTATCCTTATATTGAGCTAGTTCTATCCAGTCCACCTCATTAAACCCTATCCCTATCTCGAGATAATTCTATCCAGTCCACCTCATTAAACCCTATCCCTATCTCGAGCTAGTTCTATCCAGTCCACCTCATTACTCCCATCTGCATCTAAGTTCTCCCAATGGTCTCTTCCCATTGGGTTTTTCAGTAAGTGCCATGAACAAGGTTTTACATTCTTCCATTCACGCTTTAAATCTTGCCCACCGTAACTTGCGAGATTAAAAATATACGGTGATGAGTACAGGGGTATGTATCTCATCATTATGTAACATAGCCCCTCTCCATTACCTGTGGTAGTGTTAAAATAATACATTTTAATATGTTCCGGCCACGTAGCGAGCAATTTTTTAATCCATTTAATTTCTCATTCTGCCTCCACGATTGCACTCAGCTCAACCTTCACGTCTCTCCACATATGCTCGTTGCAGGTTTACTGCAGTCTAGTTGACTCGTCTGAGTGTAGTACTACGTCACATGTATGCAGGGAGCCCACGCGCTGCGCAGACTTCCCTCTTCTCCAGCCACAGGTCACTTTCAAGACCTGCACCACTGAAACCCACTGAGGATGGCGATCAAAAGCGTCCATCACAGGCCCATCAACTCTGAGATACAGTCGGCTCGAAATCGTAAATTTACACGAACACTATTGCACGTGGATCATTTCTGATCAAACATTATTGAAGACAAATAGTTAGGCTAATAGAAGTTCCTAATACTAAACATTGTTGAAATATTAAATTAGATTTGGATAAAAAACTGCTTTGAAAAGGCTATTTTTACCATTCTAGAATGGCTGCACAGATAATCACTGTGCACAAATCTTTATTCTGTTTCAATATGGACATACTGTAGTTATTAACAAGAAACTTTGTCGCTTTGTCCCCCATCGTCACCGCGGAAAATTCCGAGTAATTATTTTAATACGAATGCACTACACACATTTCTGGCATATCGTAGGTGTTTTCTTTTCCCTTTAACTCCCATACCTCGCGTGAGCCGGGAGCCGAGTTGGGCCTGCTATGATGCACGCTCTTAAGTAGCTTAGCTGATCTTGATCAAAACCTCGAGAGTCAATATTATTATTTTTGACCCTAAGAAATCTGGACCATAACTATCTTTGCCACCTACATCCGAAGCATTTTGGCAGAATTTTTCGTTGCAGCACTATTGTACTGTAGTTCCGATCTGGCAAACTTTTACAGACGTGGCATGGTCTAACAAACCTAACATATGATAATACACTTTGTATGTCATGATCTAATTTCCCATCTGGTTATATTTTACAGACGTGGCATGGTCTAATCTCACATAAAATAATCCACTTTGCATGTCATGCTCTAAGTTTAAATCTAATGTCACATCCGATAGTCAATTTTCTTGGCACGATCTAATCTCCTATCTGTAAGGTTTTCACACGCGGAAGTATATTTTAGACGCAGCTCAAGCCAACATGACATCTGCCAATCTTTTAAGAAGATGTTAAGTTTAACATTTCAGCTGACAGGATTTTAGAACGTAGAATGGTTTAACCTCGCGTTGGTGGTGTTTTAAAACATAGCACGTTTAACTTTGCTTCGAAAGGATTTTTACTACGTTGTTCGATCTAGCCTTAAACTTGACAAGATTTTACAAAGAATTTTAATCTAACCTCGCACCTGACAGGAATTCATCCCTAACAATATTTTACTATGTCGTTCGATATAAGCTTAAACTTGACAGGATTTTAAAAGATTTAACACATTTGTATTATGTTCTCTCGACTCCCCAGAAAGAAGTACATATTGCGATCGTCGAAAATTTTTGTGTATATAGCTCGAGATTTTAATAAATGTCGACGTTTCATTACTCCCTAAAACATAAAAAGTTGTTTTCATGATTCTGTTTGTATCTCGGACTGGAGCTAAACAATTTTACCGATTGAACTAAAACTTAGTAGCAAGGCTTTTCATAAGATTACCCAAAGGTTTTTTAAAATTAGATATCCAAACTTAAATTTATATGACACCTTAGCTCGGCCAGTAGCGTGTCTGTATACTTACCTAAGGGTCCCGGGTTCAATTCCCGGCATGGCCTAAAAATTTGTCATTGATGAAATGTTGGTTTACCCCTTCACAGTGATGAATTAACTGCCGGGGACTGGATGTTGTGTCTTAGTCTTAAGCTAGATTATAAGTCATATGAAGCTATGACAGGCCTAGCAGGCCGGTAGTGGGAAATATATAGCTTGGCTAAAAAACTGACCTAGGCCATAGACTGGAAACAGTAATGGATGTACAACATATCTAAACCTAGACTTAAGGTTCGTTTACTGAAGGGCAAAAACAGATACAATCAAATATCTCAAAATCCATTCTAAATTTTCTAATAGTTTTGATTATATTTTATTTGTAGGCATTGTTTAACATTACAAACAAAATATCAACCCTTGTTTCACCACCAAAATTACTAAGGGTATTTTAGAGAAGCGGAAATTTCCAATTTTGATCATATCTCTGCAACGATTTGAAATATTAAATAACTTTTCATTGTAAAGTTGCATTACTTTTAAAAATTAAATTATTTAGGTTATGAATATATTTTATAAAACCAATAGTTTCTGAGCTATAGGCTAAAATAAATTTGTATGAAGCACTTTGAAATATGAAGTTGATTGCTATGCTCTTTGCTGGACATAGATGTTCCACTTTATCAATGTTTATGTATCAGTGTATATTATTTAATTTGTACTCCTCTATGGAGTGTTAATGCATTTTATTTCGTCTCACAAATCTCAAGTTTTTAGTAAATGTCTCTATTTTAAGATAAAAGATAGAGAAAGTATGAGCGGTGCACCGTAACATTTATTTATTTATTTGTGCATTTAATGTAAACATAAATGGCTTAATCCAAAGGGCAGGGGAAAGGAGGGATTTATAGGAAACATGTCCGTACTAGCGTGAAGGCAGGGTGGGGAAACAGCAGGGAGGAATCACATGTGGGAAACAAGACATATCACACCTGGCTGGGATTCACACTCTGACCTATCTAGCATGGTCAGCCAGAAGTAATTGCGAGTCCGGTAGGCCACCGCTTAGGGTGATGGATGGTCCATTATGACCTTCATAGAAAGCCCGTTATTTGAAAACTGGAAATTTATGTTGCCACAATGGTGGGGATAGAAATATTACAATTGTATTTAAATAACTCTATTTAATTAATTTTATTTATTTATTTGAGGTAGTTAACGTGCACTTTCTAAGCCAACTGATCAGCACACGAGAGTTTCTATGAGCGAGAGTGAAAGGACCCACCAATTTTTCCAGCGAAGGTATTTTCACATACCTTCCAGGGTTCATTTACATGCCACAATCGACATGGGACAGACGGTTTTACTTCCCCTGCGAAGGAAGTTGTGCTACATATATTTATCGCTCAAGATAAATCCGTCGACCCCAGCTGGGTTTGAATCCACGAACATCAGGTCTTGAGGCGAGCACTTCACCCTAAGACCACCAAGGTCGACCATTTATATAATAGTTTAAAGAAAAATTACACAGTAATCCATTAGGAAGAATTATTGGAAGCCTTTTATAACTTTCAAGTGAACCTTATATTTAATAAATCAGATAAGACATATTTCTAAAATGCCAGGTTTTAGTTACTTTCAATCTATGCTGGTCGAAAGTGGACTTCCCATAAAAATCACAGTTTAGTTTGAACCTCCTTCTTCCAGGTTGCGTAGTAAGCTAAGCTAACGCGCTAGTTTCTTGTTGAGCTAGACAGCCGAGGACGGGGAGATCGAGGTTCAAATATAACTCGGATGAACTGGGGGTGGTTTTTCCTAAACTGTTTTCCACTCTTCCTCCACGCAAATGCAGGTTCACTTCCTCTATATTCAACCTTCCCAATTCCTAACACATTAGAGTAATTAGTATATAAGCGTTTAACCCGAATGGGTAGTAAGACGCGGTGCTAAGTATTATTATTATTCTAGGTACCGATAGCTCTGGCGCTGTTCATTATTCCTTGATATTATGAGAAGTTTGTCAGGGAGTAGGACTTTGTACGAACTGTACAAATGAATAAAACAAATACCCGGCCCACAAGTTGATGATTGTTATCATGGATTGACACGTGGAAGATTTAATTACAACCTGTCATTTTATATTCCAGGTGCGGTAGTTGAGTTGTTTCACAAGGTTAACCAACTCTGGCAGCTATTTAATATAGAATGACTCATTTTCCCATATTTTTTATATATTAGGTTTTTTAGAGGATCTGTAATAACTTGGAGCTACTTTTCTCCTTAGAAGGGCCACCTCGGTACGTGAGAAATTGCCGCGAAGACATTCAGCTCTAATAAAGGGCCATTTTCATAGATTGAGTACACCCCGAGTGCGGTGCTATATTAAATGCAGAACGACATCTACCTAAGCTCGAATGGAATGGGCTAGTTTCGCCAATGAAACTGAACCATTCCATTTTAGTTTAGGTAGATGTCGTTCTGCATTTACCGTAGCGTCGCACTTAAGGCGTACTCAATCTATGAAACTGGCCCTAACACAAAATTTACTTCTAAGATGCGTTATTTCAAATACGGTTCACGTAAAAATAGAGTCTAAATATTCCGACAGGGCTCTTTTTCCTTAACAGCCCTATAAATAGAGTTTTATTAATAGAAACAAATGTGTGAAAATGTATCATTAGCTCCTTTTCAACGACTTTTTAAGCATATTTGTGATACTATGAGACTAGGCTTGATCAATAAGAGCTCTAGAGTTATCCTTTCTTTGAAAATTAAAGTAATTTTTTTAAAGGCTCAAGCAGAAAATTTCAAAATATTTGAGAGCTAGGATCGAGTTTTCTCCTATTTACCTCGAGATAACAATTTTCGTAATTTTCTCTCCCCTGTTATTTTATTCACATTACAAATAGTGGTTGTAGGTGAAGGTTGAAAGGGAGTATAAGCTAATAGCCTATAGAGAAGTAGTTCCAGAAAACGACACAGTCCATTGTATTTTAATCTGTGTGGCCTGACAGCGATTGATAGCTTCTCGCTGACCGAGGCGACTGCCTTAATAGGAAAACTTGCACCGCGTTCGTAAAAAGTTAGATTATCTCAAAGAGTGATTCTAATGTTTTCTTTTATAAATGCAGCACATTAAATTCAGGTCAAAGTCTGCTGATTCTATTGGCTCTCCCTCTCTATTTATTCATCTATTCATCCTAGTCTTAAAATGTAGCTTCTACACTCAGCACATCTTCATTGCTTTATATTATAGTTGTACGTCACATGTTTTGTGATTTTACTAACATTATTACCCGCATCGGTGGGCAGGTGGACTAAACGTCAAGCTCATCTAGTCCAATATACCTCTAACGAGTAGTTGTGGGTTCGAATCCTAGCTGAGTTTACTGAGAGGGTTATTTTTTCTAAGGGTTCCACACTCTCACTCCACGCAAATGTGGGTATATTTTTCTATATTCTACAAAACTCATCCCTACCTCACCAGAGTAATCAAATACGTAGCCTATAGCTTGAACGAGTTGTAAGTAGCAGTGCAATTAATTTGTTTTGTTGTTGTTGTGATTTTAGGAGATATGAAAGGGAGTAAATGCTCACTTTATTTCCGCCATCACGTCTCACCATCAGTTTAGTGCATTTATATTAAGATGAAAGAAAGCGACGCTGTACAATAAAATACAGGTTGTTTCACTCGCTCTCGGCCCCTGAGTGCTTCTCATACGCCAATTACTCCAATTATTCTGAAAGTTATAAGGAAAACTCAGGGGCAAAGAGCGAAAGAAACACCTTGTATATATGAAAGGCGAAGCTGGGGGATGAATGATTGTAACTGAGTCATATACGAATACATTGAAAAATGACACTGGAACCGAACTCAGGATCTTTAGCTTAGCGCGCCATTGCTCTACCATTGAGCTATCCAGAATTCTTCCCGTGCTCAGGGTAGTTCTTCATTCATAGCTTAAGGCAGAGTCTGTGGGGGACGTGTGGAAATAATCAGCTACTAATAGCTATTATTGATATCACAGCCCCCAGCGGTGGCATGATATGTGAGGGAAGAATGGCCCTGAGCACAGAAAATTCCTGGATTGATCAGTGATAGAGCATTGATGCACTAAGCCAACGGTACCGGGTTCAATTACCGTGTCCACAAGTAATTTTTTTTAATGTATTCACATTTATATTAACTATGTTAATATGATAGGGATGAGGAACTTAACATTTAAATTAAATGTTCCCTCGTTTTCATGGGGCGAGATTGTGAAACAATTTAGAACAAATCCCCTTCAGTTAGCCTGGACGGTATTTGAACCACGACCTTCCAGTCACTGGCAAACTGGACTGAGTGAGCTTGACATTTCTACCTGATGTTCACTGGCGCGGGTAGTACGCCCCTGATCGCAAGTGTACACACGTGTGTGTGTGTGTGTGTGTGTGTGTGTGTGTGTGTGTGTGTGTGTGGTTAACCTCAGATATCTGATGAGGGCAGGGTGGAGAGGGGAATGAAGTAGGTGGCCTGCACTGGCTGACATCACTTCTATCTCTACTGGATACAACAAATGCAAGGAGGCTGACCACGTACGACTTCCTCTTACGTAACGATCACTTACAAGGAATAACTCCACATGACATACTTTTAATAAACATTTTATTAATAATAATAAAAAAAAGCTCAATCATTATAAGCTCATTGTAGGCTAGCTATTTCTAGACAGTCCGGGAACGACTCCATGTATGACTGAGACTCTAAAGGCACACCGATTCATAGCCTGTGGGTCATGACTCCCCCGGGGGTCGCGGCAAATATTGACAAACGTGAGCAAATTAAATATTTACTATATAGCTATTGATATTATAACACACTACAACCTGTTCTATGTTAATAGTGAAAATTAATATAACTAACATGTTCTATATTTGTTTAATTTATTGCAGAAATTTAATTTATAATTCGTGTGGTTAACAAAGATAAGCTAATGGTTTCCAATGGTTATAAGAATATATATATATATATATATATATATATATATACAAATTTTAACTATAAAAAATAATTAATAATATAATATATAGCTGCATGCTCACTTTTTTTTTTGGCATTAAATATGTAGAATATTTCTATTTTTCACTTGATCTAAAACTGCTCATAAAACTTACATTGGGGTATAGTAAAATTCAACTTAACCATTACTGCCCGGTGTCGTTAATAGTTTTGGCTTGTGAAAAAGGTTCCCAAATAAAACGAATCTAAGAACATGTTTTATAGGTCACTCCAGTCCAATTTTCATAAGAAAGGTCTTACACAAGAGCCAGAAAAATTATGAGAGCTACTTTAATATATTTATATAAGGAAACCCTATTTTCGCTATATAAGGTAATTGTATTATATTTTGAAGAAGGTACAGGAAAGATAGATAGAAACATAGAAACATATAAAAGGAACGAACACAATATGGCATCTACAATGAAACGAAGAAACCATTTCACATTCACTGTCCAGTGACAACAATGTAAAGTGTAAAATGTGTTCTTCTTTTGATTGTTTGTTCCTTTTATATATTTCTTTCCACCTTTCCGCAGCCGTATTCCAAATATAATAGCTCTATTTAACGTAATTATACGTCAAGTGTGATATACAGCTGTCACTCTTGATATACCTAAGTTAACAATACCAATAAAATAGGACCAATAATATAGTAAGGTTTTATCAATTTCGGTATAAAAAATTATGGGTGTGTTTTCTTGACAGCTCTTCCTATAAATATTGAACTTAAGTATTATTCCAGGTGGGGCCCAAATAATTCCAAACAAACACAAGACTTTTCATATTACATTCTGGTGGTGTGATTGTGGTTTCAGAAATAGGATGCCTGACAAAGACATGAAATCTGGTCCTCCAGTTTTAGGTATAGTACACTTATATAGTTAATAGGTTTAATACCAGTAACGGTGGTCACACAGCCCAAAACGTCAGGATCTCAATAGAATGGATTGTGGGGGATGAGGTCAAGGTTTGAAACACAATTTGTGCGCTAAGGAGGTGTGGTTTGTCGCTGCGGTTTCACGCTCCTGCTGTGAATTTCCTCTAAAAACCTTCCTTATTCATATTCCTTAGATTAAGGTAATTAAAAGTATGTTTTTAACAAGTATATCATTATAAGCTATAAATAATGATTCAATGTTTTCAAATCATTACAGTGGTGTACACAATGAAATATTTATAATAATAATAATAATAATAATAATAATAATAATAATAATAATATATTTTTAGTATCACGTCTAGTAAACATTCGGGTTATAAGCTTATGTACTAATTATGCTCTCCCCGTCGTCGGCAGTCTAACCTATTGCGAGAGTGACACCTTAGACCATGCGGCACCGGGGCGGGTCATTGTTTTTTTAAATTACACTTAAATACATATAATAAAATACTCTCGTTTTGAAAATATCAAAAATCTTCACTTATGGGCATGCAGGCAGCGGTGTGTGTCTCGTCTGATCTAGTTTTCCGGGGACGTGGATATTGGGGTTCTAATCCTGGTAGGGTGTGCTTAGGTGTTTTTTTCTAAATGGTTTTCCTAATCTCCCTCCACGCAAATACATTTGTCAATTATTTGAGGTATTTAACGTGCACTTTTTGAACCAACTGATTATATCAGCACACGAGGAATTCTATGAGCAAACGCGAATGGTCCTAACAATTTTGCCAGGAAATGTATTTTCACATACCTTCCAGGGTTCTTTTACATGCCACAATCGACATGGGACTGACGGCCTTACTTCCCCTCCAAAGAAAGTTGTGCTACATATTTTTATCACTCAAGATAAATCCATCCAAACCGGCCAACGAGTCTGATTCACGCAAATACAATTACACTTCCTTCGGATTACCTCCTAATCCCTACTCCGAAAGTGTAAATATGCGTGTACTCCGGACGAGTAGTTAGACGCGGTGCACAAAAAACTACACGGCTGGAATAGCTTAATATTTTACACCAATTATATGGGGACAAGGAGGGTATCATTTAGGGAGTGTACCAGCATTAGCGTGAAGTGAGGATGGAAAGCCATTGTGGAAAACACTCGCACTAAAACCGGCCGGGATTGGAGCCCCAAGCACTTTGCTACCATCACCATATGACTATAATAACGCATTTTCCACTTGTTTTCACTAGTAATCGTTATACTTACTTACTCTATGACATTAAGAACTTGAAAGTTAATTGCTGCATTTACAAAAGTACGCCACCTAAGCCTAGCTTGAGCTAGTTCTATCCAGTCCACCTCATTATACCCTATCCCTATCTTGAACTAGTTCTATCCAGTCCACCTTATTACACCCTATCCCTATCTTGAGCTAGTTCTATCCAGTCCATCTCATTACACCCTATCCCTATCTTGAACTAATTATATTCAGTCCACCTCATTATACCATACCCAATCCCTATCTTGAGCTAGTTCTATCCAGTCCACCTCATTACACCCTATTCCTATCTTGAGCTAATTATATCCAGTCCATCTAATTACACCCTATCCCTATCTTGAGCTAATTATATCCAGTCCACCTCATTATACCCTATCCCTATCTTAATCTAGTTCTATCCAGTCCACCTCATTACACCCTATCCCTATCTTGAGATAATTATATCCAGTCCACCTCATTACAGCCTATCTCTATCTTGAGCTAATTATATCCAGTCCATCTCATTACACACTATTCCTATCTTGAGCTAGTTCTATCCAGTCCATCTCATTACACCTTATTTTTATCTTGAGCTAGTTCTATCCAGTCCACCTCATTATACCCTATCGCTATCTTGAGCTAATTATATCCAGTCCACTTCATTATACCCTATCCCTATCTTGAGCTAGTTCTATCCAGTCCACCTCACTACACCCTATCTCTTTCAAGTCCATTCTAATATTATCCTCCCATCTGCATCTAGGTCTTGTCAATGGTGTCTTCCCTTTGGGTTAACTTACTAGTCAATACCCTGAACAGGGTCTAGAATCTTCCATTCGCGGTGCATCTCTTGCCCACCGTAATCTACGAGACTTTATTATTCTAACAATCCCTAGTGATAAATTCAGTTATGTATAGTGATAATTATTGATTCTATAATATAAAAATAATCTGGAGAGTGTGAATGAAGAGCCAAGTTATAGTAGGATTCGGGAAGGAAGGAAACTTTGTAAAATACAAATGTCAATACTTTTGGCGTCTATATTGATAACATTTTACTATTTTATCTGTGTATTCAATAGGTGACTTGTGGTCTAGTGGTCAGAGCTACTGGCAACAGCTCCAGATGTCCCGGGTTCAACCCCTGGTGCTTCCAGATTCTCTGTGAACAGCGGGTTTGTAACGGAGCTAACCTAGCCTTGTTAGGACAAATAAAGAGCTACTTGAATAAAAAAGTAGCAGCTCCGGTCTAGAAATTTGAAATTAACGGCCGAGAGCTCATTGTGCTGACCCATGATATCCTTTTACCACAGAAGTTGACACTATCTTCCCCAAGAAGTGATCGCCGTTCATTCAGTATAGCTCGATTACAGGCTGACGTCATGAAGTTTTTTTTAAAATTATCTACATATTTATATTATCTATAAAAAGTGATATTTGCAGATAAACTGACTTGACGGATAAATAAATGAAAGTGGATATAGTAACTTTTACAACTGTCAGATTAAGGAAGAGATTGTACTCTAGTCTACGAATATATCCAAAGTGTTGTCGAGTTGAAAGAAGCCAAGGGGTCACGTGATGTAAACCTATTTCGCAGCGTCCATTCACTACCAACACAATGGTCGACCCCGGTTTGTCGCGGTTCGGATCCTCTAGGAAGGATCAACTCTGTGAAACCTCATCAATCTTAACACTCCGATCGTTTTCACTGGC
Organism: Timema genevievae; assembly: GCA_902155825.1. Classification (NCBI taxonomy): domain Eukaryota; kingdom Metazoa; phylum Arthropoda; class Insecta; order Phasmatodea; family Timematidae; genus Timema; species Timema genevievae. Next base: position 50,903 of record CABFWO010004216.1, on the reverse strand, counting down.
GGCGGACGAGCTTTCATTCGAGGAGAGTCGCGACCCGTGTGTGAGTGTGTGGACTTATTTGGAGATTCCACTAGAAACATTTGGACAAAAGATTGTATCAGCACACGATTTAGAAACCGACTTAGTCTAGAACCGGTACAGCCTGTGAGTTTGACTCCGTCTCAGCAGGTCGGGGTTCGGAGTGCGTCTGGATGATTTATTTATCTAGAGGCTTTTCATACTTTTGCCACAAGTTGGTAGATTTCACCCTTTCTAAATGTATCTTTTCGTTGGATTAGTTTTTTTTTAGCACCGCGTCTTACTACCCGTTTGGGCTATATGCTTAAGTACTAATTACACTAATGGATTAGGAATTGGGAAGGTTGAATTTAGAGGAAGTGAACCCGCATTTGCGTGGAGGGAGAGTGGAAAAACATTTAGAGAAAACCACCCCCAGTTCACCCGACCGAGATTCAAGCCTCGATCTCCCCGTCCTCGGCAGTCTAGCTCAACACGATTAGCGCGTTAGCCAACTACGCCACCAAGGCGGGTCTTGGATTAGTTAATGAAAGTTGCGGGTATAGCAAACGGACGGTGAGACGCGTGCCACTAAAACCAAATAATGAACACCCGATCAAATACCAAAGTGTAATGTATGAGTCATCCGTTATGGATCTTACATCACGTGTTGTCATGACGGCGCTAAACTTCACTTAGACCATTTCTTGTCATTTACCTATAGATCATCTTGTGACAAAGCAATGGACATCGTGTTAAAGGTTAAGCCTTCTTAGCTATAACTTCCACCCCTTATTGACTTGAAGACTATTTATATCGCTCTCAAACACAGATGAGGTCATCTGAACACAGAAGAGTATTCCTGGACACAAATGAGACCACCCAAACATATACGGGGCTACCCAACACATACGAGTTTACCCGAACACACACGAAGCTACTCTATAACATATTAGACTACCCGAACCCATACGAGACTACCCGAAAATATACGAGTCTACCCGAACACAGACGCCTTTTTCTCGATCACAGATGAGGTTCACTGAACACAGGCGAGATTTTCTGGACACAAATGAGACTACCCAAACATATACGGGGCTTCCAAAGCTCATACGAGTTTATCCGAATGCAAAAGATTACCCGAACATTAATGAACTTCTTTGGAAGCTCTCTGAAGCCGCAATATCTTTTTTTTAACTCTACGATTACAACTATGTGCCTGATATTAAATTAACTGACACATTTGTATTTCTAAAAAACAAATTGTAGTTATCAATGACAGATTTAGATACATTTTTAACAACTCACGCAATCAGCAGTCTACTTATTTTTATATAGCATGGGAACCAAAACAAGATGTCTTCATCACGCTTCTTTGTCTCTTAGCTATAAAAATGTTCGTGTCTGTTGGAATTTAATCCTGGATCAGATGGTCTAACCACCAGGCTAACGGTTGTTTACAATACCTACTGATTTTGAGAAATAAATTTGAAAAATTAAACCCATCCGGAGAAACTACATTTGAAAAAGAACACACTGGAGATCACGTTCTTGATAGGTTGTCACAGTTGTGTACATACAGTAGCTAGCATATTTAAGAATAATACATTTCATACCCAAATTGGTGCTTTTTTGTTTTAAAATTCCAGGCTCTTACAAATACAGAAAACGTCAAATAAATTAATGTATTGAAAACTAAAGTAGACTGATAGTGTGATAAAGAAAATAAATGGTGGGTATTTTTTTACTTTGGACCGAGACTAACTACTTACTCAGGCTATATGCAAGCATATTAACTACATTAATAAAATACGGATTAGAAAGGAAATGTACCCAAATTTGCGTGGAGAAAGAGTGAGAACCCATTAAGGTAAAAAACACCCTTAGTAAACATTGGCAGGATTCGAACGCTGACACAGGGATGGTAGTTATTTTAAACGTCTACACACTAGTCACGAGTTTAAGCATGGGTGTTATTAATCTGTATTTTAAATTTAAAAAGTAAAAATATATATTTTCTAAATTGGAGTTAGGTCAATAATAGCATGGGTAGAATAGGAATACTTAAATATTAAATTAAGAGTGCAAAACTTTAAAAGGATATAAAAAAGTTTTTTTCGCGTTAAACGTAAGGATTGGTAATGACTTATTCTATAAGGTAGAGAATAGGAGGAAACTATAGAGGAAATGAAGAAATTAGCGTAGAGAGAGGATGGGAAAATCATATGTGAAAAACCTTAATTTTGGATTCGAACCCTAACCTAGCCATCATAAGCATTCAAACTCATGCGGGACGAGTGTAACGCTTTGAATCCCTCAACCACCGATGCAGGGGAAGACATTTGTTAGAAATGGGCTTAATTTTAAACAGTTATTTTACTGGCTTAACTTTTTCTGATGGGGTAAGAGGGGGGTAGGGGTGGAAGGACTTTATTTTCAGACATATGATACATATTTTAAAATAGGAAAACATGATCTCAACATGAAGATTAACATGTTATATAATTGGTGTAGATATTTTCTAGAATATAAATTATATAATTAAAAGATGGTATACTATTTTAATGGTTTGTTTCTATCTACATCTTCATTACATTAACATGATTATAGTTTTGTGAGATTCTTTGGAATGGCGTTGCATGACAATGAATCTAAAACCTTTTGATTTCACCGAGGCTAAAACTCGTAAAGGACTTTGAAAGATTTGTTTTGTTTTGAAGCATACTTTAATTTTGGTGAGAGGCTCTCAAACAAGGTACATAAGGAAAAGTAACAGAAATAGTTGTAAGTAGACCAATTTTTGGCAAATTGCAATGGTATTTATATTTTGTTACTATTAACTTCAAAACAGTCACGTCTACGAAATTATAAGCTGAGATATAAGTTGTAAGAATGTAAACTTTTCTACAAGAAATATATTATTTACTATTTTTATAGATAAAACATGATCGCAAGAAATTAGAATTCAAATGTGTATTGTAAGTTATATTTCCAGCCCACCCGTGAGCTTTCTCAATAAATCTTTTAAATCAAGCATTTTTTTAAATCTGTTTCAATCTTGAAATATCTGATCATTGAATGTATTTCAAGGTCAATTAATGCTTATTCTGATAGAATATATTTCAACTTCTGAAAACGTGAACCCGGGACACCGAAAGTCACCCATGCCGTACAAGGTGTATTAAAATTAGAATAAGCATTGTAATGTTCTCTTTCTTGCCTGAAGGTTGCAAGCCCATTTTGTCACGTTTAAAAAAATGTAGCACCACATCTTACTACCCGTTTGGGTTATACGCCTATGTACTAATTACACTAATGGTTTAGAGATTGGGAAAGTTTAATTGAGAGGAAGTGCACACACATTTGCTTGGAAGGAGAGTGAAAAAACTATTTAGGAAAAACTACCCCCAGTGCACCCAATTGGGACCGAACGCTGGTCTCCCCATCTTCAGCAGTCTAGCAGAGTAGCGCGTTAGACCACGCTGCCACCGAAGAGGGCTGTAGCGTTATTTTTCTTCTCTCACTCCTAAACGTCAGAAATCAAGATTTTTACGTAACTTTTTCTCTTTTCATGTTTTTAGTTGTTTGCCATAACCCATGGAATTAATAATAATGACATGTAGCCCTAGTTTTACACAATTTGGTCACCAGGTATTTTTTTATAATGCAAACACAGGTCAATTAAAATTATGTTTAATTTATTCAAATGAAATAATACTCGATCCAGAAAATATCACAATCGGAAATATTTTTTATTAATACAAGCGGCAGCTTTTAAAGTTCGAAAATTTGGATATTAGTGCGCCGCGGAACCTACGTACTGCGAGGTTGCAGGCCAAGTAAGAAGTGACAAGTAACTCTAGAAGAGCCTTTTTATTTGTATAGTCAGAGAAGAAGGCTTCCAGAACCTTCCAATTTGATGAGATTTCACCAGGATTTCATCAGCTTTTAGAAACGAGAAAGAAAGACAAAGTTTTCTGGGAGTGGTTTGTTTTTTAACACAAAGTACTCTGAAAAGGGGTGGGAACCTGTTAACCAAGCTAAGGTTTTATTCTGGCGACAAAGAATTGTTGTCAATATCATAAAAAATAAAATAAAATGATCACCCGGGTTTGTTAAACCAGAAGAGAAGATTCCATATCACAGATGAACTCACCGAGTTTAATATTATAGAGTTATTAATCAACTTGAAATATATTAAGGGTGGGAACCTTTTATTTGAATAGTTGCGAAATTTATATAATGACAGCATTATCAAAATATGTGAATGAACTGAATAAATCTGGCTCTATGGTTTGCAGTGGATGAATAAACAGTGAAACTTCAAATGATTCGATTTCTTTAGATTAAGTGCTAAAACCTAAATTTGATCAAATGTCAGTACAATTTTGATGACATTTAGCTTGGTATGCATGCAGCTATAATACCATGGACCAGTGCTAACATATTTGTAAAACCACCTTTTTTAATTTTGGAGGGAAATAGAATATCAAGATCCATTATAATCTTGGGGTCAAAAAATGTTAACGATTACAATATTTTCTCTTAAAGAGTAGACCTACTAGAGAAAGTAAAAATGGATTGACTTATCTTCAAGAAAATAAACATTTGGTTTATTTAACAAGATGTAAAATTGTATTTCTATTCAGGTGATGAACAATAATCTAATTTATTCATATACAAATTTAAATATATTTTATATTTACTTTTTATATTCATATATTACTAGCAGATGTACCCGACAAAGAATTGCATGGTTCCCCCTGGCAAAGCTTTTATTTGCTTCAAACAGACATAAAAATACTCTTCGTTTTATTTCTCCCGAACCAGTTTTTAATTAATTTAAAAAAATCAGGTCCAAATTTAAAAATTTATGTTTTCAGATGCATATGTCCGTGCACAAGGGCTATTAATATTTAAAGTTTCAGAGCCCTGCGTGCGGTAGATATCACGCAGTGGTCATAGGTCAAAACAGATAGACAGACAAACTCTTCATTTTATTAATATAGAAGTTAATATATTTACTAAGAATCAATGTTAATACATCCTTTTTATTCCAAGCCATAACTATTATAAATCTCATGGCAGTAGGTCAAACTTGGTGGTCTTGGGATAAGGTGTACACCTCAAGACCAAATGTTATTGGGTTTATATCCCAGCCGAGGTTGATTGATTTTTATCGCACTGTAAAAATCCTCAGCAAAACTTCCTTCGGAGAGGAAGTAAAGTCATCAATTGTGGCATGTAAGATATTTGGAAGTATCTTTCCGTCAACATTCTTAAGCTCTTTCGTGCTCGCTCGTAGAAATTCATGGGGTGGGGGGGCTGATGGCCCCTTTCACTTGAAATTAGCTTATCACAGAAACTGAAACAAGGGATAGCCAGAGTGACGGAATTTTGTTGAGGCTCTATGCTTCACATCGGGAGTGAAAGTTAACATCAGCTTCAGAGGATGCATTGTCGAAGGCCTCACTCTCGCAATAGACTAGACTTCCATTGATGGGGAGATCGGGGTTTAAATCCCAGTGGATTGTATTAAGGGTGAGTTTTCCGGAATGGTTTTCCACTCTACTTCAACGCAAATGTGGTTTCACCTCCTTTAGATTCAACCTTCCTCATTCCTAGTTCATTAGCATAATTAGTAGGCCTACATATGCTTATAGCCTCAACAGGTAGTAAGACCTGTGGTTAGATAATAATAATAATTATGTCAGTCTTATTGGACCTTTTCAATAATTACGTAGAGTTCTGTGATGACTCAATTAGTTATTAGATGATATAATCTATTTTAATTTTTATCAAATATTAATTTAATTAGACGTTTTTCCCAGAGTTAAATCAGGAATTTTCAAGTCACAGCAACCATCCTGCATCATATTAAGCCGTTAAAAACTTGCATGGCTGTTTTTCTGACAGTCCCGACTAACTGACCATATTATATCTACATAATATATTCTAGTCTTAAAATAATTAAAGATGAATTGCCCTGAGAAGAGAACAACCTTGGATATTTCACTATAGAGTAAAGGTGCTCTCCCACTGATGCATTCCGTAACGTGACGAAAAGAAGCGTCGTTTGAGCGGTGTACGCCAACTGGTGCGTTGCTTGGCGAAAAGAAGCGTCGTTACAGTGGTGTCCACCCATTGGTGCGTTGCGTGGCGAAAAGAAGCGTCGTTACAGTGGTTTCTGCTCATTGATGCGTTGCTTGGCGAAAAGAAGCGTCGTTACAGCGGTGTCCACCCACTGGTGCATTGCGTGGTGAAAAGAAACGTCGTTACAACGGTGTCCGCCCACTGGTGCTTTGCTTGGCGAAAAGAAGCGTCGTTACAGCGGTGTCCGCCCACTGGTGTGTTGCTTGGCGAAAAGAAGCGTCGTTACAGCGGTGTCCGCCCACTGATGCGTTGCTTGGCGAAAAGAAGCGTCGTTTCAGCGGTGTCCGCCCACTTGTGCGTTGCTTGGCGAAAAGAAGCGTCATTACAGTGGTGTCCGCCCACTGGTGCGTTGCTTGGCGAAATAGAAGCGTCGTTACAGTGGTGTCTGCCCACTGGTGCGTTGCGTGGTGAAAAGAAGCGTCGTTACAGCGGTGACTGCCCACTGGTGCGTTGCTTGGCGAAAAGAAGCGTCGTTACAGCGGTGACTGCCCACTGGTGCGTTGCTTGGCGAAAAGAAGCGTCGTTACAGTGGTGTCCGCCCACTGGTGCGTTGCGTGTAGATGCTTCGTCGCATGGTTGCTTCCAAGACTTCTCTCGCGTCGACTGATCGCAGCGCGACGCACCAGTGGGAGGTCTCCCATTTGAATACATGTAAGTTTCCCTGGCGGAAGAAATTCTCCTCGCCACGCCACGCAACACGACGCAACGCAACGCATTCGATTCACGTATCCGGGAATAATTTTTTAAACACATGTGAGTGGTTTGTTAGCTTATCTCCCCCTCCTTCCCCCTTGAGCCATATAATCAGGCACATACAACCGTATTCAAATAATGATAACCTTTTTATACAGTCATATGAGACACGCTTCGGTGGCCGCATGACCTAAGGCGCTACTCTTGTAGTAAATTAGACTGCCGATGGCCGGGATATTGAGGTTCGAATCTCGATTGGGTGTACTGAGGTTGATTTTTCCAAACTGTTTTCCACTCTGCCTCCATGCAAATGAGGGTAGGGCCTACACTTCCAATAAATATAACCTCCTAAATCCTAATCCATAAAACAATCAACGTAATTAGTACATAAAATTAAAACCCGAACGGATAGTAATAAACAGTGAAAAAAGTTGTTCAATTTGTTTACCCTGAGAGGTATCAGTCTTAACTTGACGTATTACACCATGACTATCTTATAAACTATACCATAGTGGAATAATGCAAGGTAATTCATTCTGGGTTAATGAAGGGTACATGCAACGTAGGTGCTCATCTGAGTCATAAAGTTGTTTGGACTATTTGTGTCAACTGAAGCCAACTGTTTTCTTGGCCTCATGAACTATTTTGTATGTTTCGCAAAGGTGTTTGTTTGATATATATATATATATATATTGTGGGACATACAAAATAAATAATGAGGCTGCAGGCCAATAAAATATCTGGTTTCAGCTGACACAAATAGCTCAAACAACTGTATGACTCAGATGGGCCCCTACGTTGCATCTACCCTTCATTAACCCAGAATGAATATATATATATATATATATATCAATACATATTATATATTCATATATGTATATATATCTCATAGATATATATTTATGAATATATATATCTCATATATATATATATCCATCAATATCACCGCGTACCAGGCCCGGTTTTACGAATATGTGCTAATTACGCTAACGTGTTTGGGATGAGGGAGGAAGATTGACTTTAAGGCAATTAACCCAAATTTGCGTGGAAGAAGTGTGTAAACCATTTAAGAAAAAAACGCCCACAGTACACCCGAACAGGATTCTAACCCCGATCTGCCCGCCTTAGACAACTCGACCACTGAAGCGAGCTTACTGATATTCTTGTTTTCTCTATGCGGAAGAGGAAAGATCAAAGGCACACTCCTTTACGGAAATAAGCGGAAACCTGAAAGTTGGATTTCATTTTCTTCAGTAGAGTATTCACATGTTGGATGAGCAATGAGCGTGATGTGTGCAGTATATTGTACGAGTGGTTGGTGCAAGACTTTACTAGCTGGTATATCACGGAGTGCAGCGTCCAAGGATGTGTGTGCCGTGTGCTCAAGTTGGATGACCACTAAGAACAAAACTTGGACCTTAGGTTGCTAAGTCTAAAAGTGAGGTAAGCGCCAAGAGGAAAAGTCTCTACAAGAGGAATCAATAATCAAACAAAGTAGGCTGCATTACACGTAGCAGGTTTCAGCGTTGCTTTCTGACGTCGTTGCTGCTTTCTGACGTCTTTTTGCAGCACTGCGAGCTGACAAATCTGGGGTACCTATTAACACACACGCTGCTTTGTGACGTCGTTTTGCAGCGCTGCAAGCTGACAAAACTGAGGTACCTATTAACACACACTCTGCTTTGTGACGTCGTTTTGCAGCGCTGCAAGCTGACAAATCTGAGGTACCTATTAACACACACATACTGTTTTTTGACGATTGATCATTTTCTAGGTCAGAGAAAGGAGAGGAATTTTATCGTTATTTCTTTCAGGAGGTTCGTAATGAGTTTATTTTCTTAGTTACTGATCCTCTTGTGTCTTTGTCAACCTCTTGAAATTTGGCTACCAGTTCTTCCAAAACCCTTCTATTTACTCAAGCGATCCAGGTATTCATCACCTCTAACTTTCCACAAACATGACATTGTTTGGTACAATTATTCAATCAATTTTGTCAAACATCTTTTGCTGTAGTTTCTTATTTCTGTAATAGTGTACCGAAATACGAGACCACATACTAGAAAGTATATACACACACGCCTGTGAACAGGATCAAAACACGAAGGAAACTGGTTAGAAAATGACTATCCACTGGTACCTTTTTCTTTCGACCAGACTAGCGCATGCGCGGTACAATATTCCGGAAATTGAAAGCGCAGAAACCAGATTCCACGGCGCAGAAAGAAGTCGTCGTATCAGAAAATATCAAACTCATTTGATATCTATGATACTAGCTTTTTGATATGCGCACTGATCACTTAGGTAAATTACACGATCATCTTGCAGCGCTCAAAACGATGTCAGAAAGCAGTTCTGCAACCTCTTACGTGTAATGCGGCCTTAGATAATGTTATTAAAATATTAATTTGTGAGTTATTTTACGTTGAAAATATCCAAATTTATATTGGTGTGTATTTAATTTTGTTCAGTTAATATGTAGCTCCCCTATACAAAAATAATCACATATATATTGCATGTGAACACCTTTGCGTCGAACGTTATAATTCCCCAATGGAAACAATAACCCATTATTGATTCATGGTTTACAACGGGTTTAGTTTATAATTAGAAATGCAATATAAAAATCGCATACCACAAACATGAATTCTTTGAACGCCTCCTTGAGTGTGATTTATGCCCACTTTAAAAACTGTTGCCGCAGAATTTGTTGGAAGCGCTTTTCACTATCCACCCTAACAAATATAGATTGATTTTAAAAAGGCGGTAGACAGAAAATATGTCAATCATATAAAATAACACTGAATCAATACAAGAAATATCTAGCTAACCAAACAATAGTGAAATTATATTAAATAATAAGATATAAATACATAGACTAAACAATTCACCTTTAAGGAAGCAATTAAAAAAACCTTCAAGTTGCCTCAGGTAACATTGTCTTGGTTAACATTTCCTTTCGAAACCGCCTAGCTAACAATACCTCAGAGTTAAAAACGAGAAAGAGAGAGAAAGGTAAGGATTTTTCGCGTGGTTTGGTTAAGAAAACAGGTTTGCATAAGATTACAAGTCGGCGATGTAGTGTGCATGCAGGCAGCATCCCAATGGAGCCATAGCAGACATCCATCCCACTGAGAAGATATTCATCTGTCTCAGTGTAGACTGGGGACTGCCCCCATTGGGGCACCTGTGGATGAGGTATAGTCGACTCGCCATAAGGAGAACCTATAAGAGCAAATAATAAAACGGTAAGACACAATCGTATAACTTTCTCATATAGTTTATTTAAGTTTGGAGCAAAATTTTCAACAATTGGCTATCAGTAAACTACGCTCAAATGAGTTTTTATCTGATAAACAAGAATATGATGCTGTTTATCATGTTAAAAACTCCCAAGATTCCCATTTTTAACAAATTCGTAAATGCCATTTTAAAAAAAACTCAAATTTTCTAAAGTAAATATTTTTTTAAACTAGGTACCCTAAATCTTAGAGCTAGAGTTGAAATCACGATTTCAGCTCAAGATATGACCATATAACTTCTTGATATTTTCCATGTTTTTGGGGCTGTAGCCCTAAGTACTGACAGACCTACAAGCCAACAGAGGGGTGAACATTTTAAGACCTAGCCTACTTTATTGAGTTCGTGGATAAGTAAAACGTCAAAACCCATGGTAATATTTAGGCCGGATATGTTCATTATTTTAATACTTTCTTTATTAGAGATAGTCAACCCTGTCAAAGAAGACAACTGTCAAAAGCGATGGCTTAATAACACATGGATTGACACATGAATACATTTAGTTGGATTAAGCTACCTTTTGATCTGGCATATAAAGTGCTACCTATTGTGATCTGAATATATTTCCGCTAAAACCTGATTAATATCCCTTTACTTGACCTGACTATAAATGACCTTGACATTTAAAAAATCTTGTCTGTTAGTGTGAAGCAATACTTATTTACATTTGTTAGATTAGAATTATCTAAGATTTTTTTTAACATGTTTTTCTCCACTACAAGCATGAATACAAGTGAACTAAAAAAAAAAATACTGAAAAGTTGCTAAACTTGTTTAAATATATTCATACGCCATGAGATAAGTTTTTCTGTTGTCCCCTTTGTCAGAAAATGTCAATTATATACTAATATAAAATATAGTGTTCTTTTAGTGCAGGTGCTAGGAGGGATTTTGTTTGTGAAATATGTTGAACTAAAATGATGAGTTATATACCCTGTACACATCACAAGATAGAACTAGCTCAATATAGGGATAGGTGCCGTATTTTTTTAAGTGTGGTAATCAACTTTCGGGTTCCAAATGCCATAGAGTAAGTTAAATGTTTCGGTAGAAAAATCTCGTTCGGAAAACACTAATTATTTATTCTTAATCCAAGCCTAATGTTACGATGAACGTACCATAGCGACACGTGTGTCGGGTGGGGTGAAATGTCAAGGTGACCCAAACCATGCTCTCTTGTAATGAGAGGTATTCCGTAATATCACTCTGAATAATAGTTTGTGTGCTACCCGGGAAAGTAGGCTAGTTTCTTCACCGAGCCATCTGTTCGGGTACTGAAATGCGTTGATACCATATTTACAAGAAGGAAGGCTAGCAATACAGACAACATGGTCGAATGTATTCTACAATGGGGACGAGTCTATTCTTTTCACAGAGGTTTCAAAACACGGAGGCTACTTATTTTTAACGGCCATTCATTCAATTTTATGATTTTTAGCACCATGTCCTGTTTGGGTTATACGCATGTGTACTAGCTACGTTAATGTCTTAGGGTTGAGAGTTTAGAAGAAATGTAACCTCGTATGCGTAGAGGGGAAGTGGAGATCCATTCAGTTAAAATCACCCTACCGGTATTCGAACCCTCATCTTCCCGTCATTAGTGGTCCGGCATTGTGAGAGTGCCGCCTTAGACCACTGTTTATCAAGTTTTGGTGATAGAGGACCACCAACTGGAGGTTATGTGAACTGAGGGACCAAAGGGGCCCTGGGAGTAGTGTGGGAGGTGGGTAATAATCATGCAGATTTTTAAAATATTTGTTAAGCAATTATGTTGAGAATAAATATTATATAGTTACATAGAACAAATAGGAAATTATTACTTTTAATATTTTTAACACTCTACGCCCCATAGTTTTTTTTTTACAAATAATTGTTTAAAATTGTTGACTAAATGTTGGTACGGACATCTTTTTCTATTTGACTTGAGCCTACCTAGAAAATAAACACAGTCCAATATGGATATTTAAAATTTAATCTCTTGCATTTCAAATGCTTGTATTTTCTGTGATCAACATTAATTAGTCATTGTTATTGCTAAACTTCCTGGGATACTGTGGACCATCAGTGGTGCGAGGGCCACACTTTGATGAACACTCCCTTAGACCATTCAACCACAGATGTGGGTTTCAAATTCATTATAAAAGCTCAGTTCTGTCTTCTCTCTATGCCCGTGCACCTACATGTGTGAGTTATTAACCACTTAATGAAAGGGGTTGGCATGCAGAAGGTATGAAAGAAAGGTGACTCTTTTTGCAATAATTGTACATGAAAAGCAAAACTTACCTGCCTCGGCGGCGTAGTTGGCTAACGCCTTAGTTTCTTGTTGAGCTAGAATGCTGAGAATGGGGAGATCGAGGTTTGAATCTCGGTCGGGTGAACTGTGGGTGGTTTTTCCTAAATCATTTTCCACTTCCCCTCCACGCAAATGCAGGTTCACTTCCTCTAAATTCAACCTACCAAATCCTAATCCATTAGCGTAATTAGTACTAAAGCGTATAACCCGAACGGTTAGTAAGGCGTGGTGCTAAATAATAAAAAAAACCAAAACTTAGAAGATTGAAATAATATTTAGGTTATGGATGTATTCGTATCATAGTATCATACTCGTAAATCGGAAAATGATACCCGGACAAAGGACTCCAACCCGGGATCCTATAATTAGCAAGTCAATGTTCTACCACTTAACCATAAAGGATTCGTTAAGGGCTCAGGGTCGTTTTTCACCCATATTGTAATGCAAATTGTGTGATTGCAGTCTATAAACCGTCAGTTACAAATGTGTGATCAATTTAGATCACGAGCTATCAGATAACACAGCCACCTTCGACTCAGTAGGGCTTTATATTGCTAATAGTACAATGAAACTGCCAATAGTACAATGACAACTATATCATGATGGATTAAATAGACTAAATATTATAGTTGTTAAGTAAGGTTAGAGCTACAGCTAAATAAATACCTTATTGTTTAAATGGAAAAATAACACTTAGAGACTAGAGTCAAACCTTAGACTACTGTAGCACACACCTATCTCTGCAGGGAAAACGACTGTAGCACACATCTAGCTATACAGGGAAGACTACTGTAGTACACATCTAGCTATACAGGGAAGAATACTTTAGCACACACCTAGCTATACAGGTAAGACTACTGTAGCACACACCTAGCTATACAGAGAAGACTATTTAGCACACATCTAGCTATACAGGGAAGACTACTGTAGCACACATCTAGCTATACAGGTAAGACTACTGTAGCACACATCTAGCTATACAGGTTAAGACTACTGTAGCACATATCTAGCTATACAGGGAAGACTACTGTAGCACACATCTAGCTATACAGGTAAGACTACTGTAGCACACAGCGAGCTCTAAAGATTCCATTTGATTATTCAATTATTCATCTCAATTATGTGTGTAGTTCTAATTTCCTTGGTGGAGAACATGTTATATAATATTAGTCTAGTATATATTCCTTTCAAAGTTGTATGTGAGAGTATCCCGTGCGTTACACGGCTGCGTACAAAATGTTGTCCGCCCTCATAGGCGAGTGGCTAGGGAGGCCGACTACAGGCCCAGATGGCCTTGATTGTGTTCAGGCGAGGCTCAACATTATGTATTATATGTTCTTCATGTTACCTTACTATTATAATTATTACTGTTCTAGACTTGACTGTTTCTTCTCCTATAGGCTAAGTTATTTTATAAGTCAAAGCTTTGTGTTACGAAAGGGAACTACATACAACCCAAATTAAAATGATAGTCTAAAGTTAAAGTAGGTATTTTAATGCGATAAAGTTCCAATGGCTTTTAAACATTGTCTGTGATTATAGTTGCGCATATATTTGAACTTTTTTTTCACATAACATGTTACATCTTATTAATTTTAATTATAATTTTTTATTTAATTTAATTTTATAAATAAATGTATTACAATTATAAAAAAAAATTAAAATATGGTAGACTTGCTAGACTTCCCCAAATAATGACTACCAATTGTCATAATTTCTAAAAAAATGTAACTCTACAACGTTTAAATAAATAATCCAACCGCATTGTGTGTCGGTTAATCAAAAGTTCAGCGGGTCAGCTTTCGACCATTTAACCACCAAACGGGTAATCTATCCATTTTAATCGAATGTAATGTGTATGAACTCTTAAGGTAGGATGTACGGGATGATATAAAAGAACAGTATTTTTTCCCGTTCCCCCCCCTTTTTTAATCGATTTAGAGTTTTATTTTCTTCACATGGTGACCTCAACAGTTGTTGAATATCTGTCATGAGCATAGTAGCATTAGATGAGAAACTTTTTAAATGGATAGTAAAAGTTGTCGTTAAATTCCAGGACACTCTTTACCGATATTAAGGAATTGTTATCGTCAAGTGAATGGAATTAAACTCTACTGGAGTAATGTTTTATTTATTTTGGTTTAAAAAAAAGTTTTGCTCTAAATACCGCAAAAATACTGACCTTTTATTGCGTTCCCTACATCCCCAATTTAATCTTTCAAACCGTAAGCACTGCTTAAGGTATCGTCTATAATCAATCGTGCCAGCTTGTCGGGCTAGTAGGCCTAAGCGTATTTGTGTATTGAAATTGTCCAAAGGAGACGAACATTGTCCATCTCTCGTGTTCATGTAAGTGAAGTTGTCTTGTGTTCAGCCAATCAGAAACAAATATAGGGACATTAATGTATTCAACTAAAGCAATCAACTATTTGGTCAACAATAACAGTTCGCGAAAATATACAATAAAAAGTATTGTATTTTACATTATTTAGGGCCAGTCTTATGACTGTTAGATAAATATTAATCTGGCCAATAAATAGTAATATCTGATCAATAAGTTAAAAGTGCGTCTTATGACTGCCAGATAGATTTTATCTCCCATATAAAATGTATCTATCCATCACATTTTTATCGGGAGGTTTAAGTACCTGATAACTTTTATTTGAAATTTAAAATGGTCGTTGCCATTGTGACGCGTTGTTTTTATTGAGGTTTCACCTATTAAAATCTATGTTTTAGGTTAAAATCTTGGTTCACGTGCTTAGTAGGCACAGACCTACATTCTAACTATATATAACGTTAGAACATTTAATTCACACTTTTATGAAAACTCACAAGCTATTTGTAGAGTTGTAGTTGTATAAGAACAAATTATTTAAATGTGAGTACAATAAATGAAATTTTGTTTATGTTGTACCAAACTATTGACCACATTTTGGCAGACACCGAAATTAGTACTTGCAAGACAGCCTAGCTTCTGCGGCCACGTGACGCCATCTGTTTACTCGCACTCGTTTAGCCCCCATTATTTACAAATGTTGAGCGTTGTAGTCACTCGCTAGGTTGTAGCGGTAGCAGCAGGGTTTATACGCATGCACGCACCGGTAAAAACAGTACCAACCATGCGTTTTCTGCATAAAAATATATTTATCCTACATAAATATTAGTGTGTCTGATAACCTTTAACTGGTAGCTAGCTTTAACCTCCCAATAGCAATATATATCAGTTAGTCACAAGACCAGCCCTTAATAAAAGTAGTAGTTTAATATTGTTTTATATATTAATTAATTCATATTTGTAAGCTTTAATATACATTTAATGATGGAGTAATATTGGTTGACACTTCATTGTAGACAGTCCTTATTTAATCTGAAAACAAACATAACACGTCTTGCGAGTGAGCTTTACGAGCGCGGGTCCAACAAGCGGGTGCGACTAATTGTTGACGAGCCAATACTGATAATAAATAATCAGGGCCTGGACTATGATTATCTAAAATTGATAAAAAAAAAATATAAAATGATTTAAAAATTATTAAAACTTACTTCCAATTAAAAAAAGAACAAAAAATTCAAACAAAAACTCTTAATAATTGCACACGACTAAATCAAACAAGCAGTTTACAAATGAAAGCTAAAAAAATATACATGCAATTTAAAACCTCAAATAAACACTTGTATTTTAATAAATATAGTATTGTTTTACAAATATCTAATTCAGAAGTAATAGATACCCCCTCCCAACGCAACCCTCTCCTTCTAGTTGTAGTCTCAGCAGGACTGTGTATTTTACAACTTAACAAGCAAAGAGGGTACAAAGTTAATTGCATACATTATTTTCTCGGACCGATAACAGTGTGTTGAAAAAAGTATGGATTTATAAAATATTGATAGTATTTAAAGATTATTTGACATAAATGCCTAGAATTTATTCAAAAACGCCTAAAAAGACTCAAAATAGCTATAAATTATCCAAAATGGAAGCAAAACAAGAAAATATTATCTAAAACTCCAAAATGACAAAAAATGACAAATAATCTAATATAAAAAATGTTTCCACCCCCCAGTGGATCATAAACATATATATGTACTGTACATATGAGCAATGTCTGTAATTTATATTAAAAACAAATATTTCGTTAAGATTAAAGTTGGGTCAAATTCACTATTTTACGTATTCAAATCACAAATTCGAATCCAATATTGGAAAAAATGATGACCATAAGAGAAAATATAAATATAATATAATAATAGAAAATACAAATATTAACTAAATGCTATAATTATTTCTTAAAATCCATTCATTATAACAATCATAAATTCAGCTATGTGTTAAATTAATAGTCCAGGGCCTGGTTATTAAGTTTATCCTGATGTATGCTATACGATTTCAATGTGTTTTTTTTATTGCTAGTGACAAATTTAAAAATAAAATTTTACTATCACCCACAGATTTTAAAATAAATGGTACGGAACTCCGCAAGGACTTTCTCGCTCTATTGTTTAAAAATAGAGCTATTTACTCAAAACTCGTAATATATGTGAAACAAAGTAATATACACTAGCAAACCCGAGAAAAAATTGCGCTATACTTACGTAAAACATTTCTCAACTCACGGTTTTAAATTTTATAATTCTACTTTTAAAGAATTAAAGTCCTTATTTGTATTTTTGGACCAATAAAAAAGATCGATATTGGGTCCACAAGGGTCAACACTTCCTATTAAAATTTCAACTTCCGGTTAAAATTGTCGACATTTTATTATGGGTTGCACATCTTCAGGTCATCGCATTGCTACTAGATTCCTCATTTATAAATTTTTACCAATAAGAAAGACTATTGAGTCTAAAATGATAGAGATTGCTGTACAAACATTTACCCTAAGAGGTTAAAGGAAAAATAACATAAACTTTTTGGGAGACTTACTTAATTACTTACTTTATGGTATTAGAGAATTATTGCATTAGAACTTAAGTATATCTGTACAACTTAAGCTCACAAAATTGTATTAATATATTGTCCAGTATCTCAGAAACTATTGGTTTTATAAAAATATATTTCAAATAAAAGTTTTTTAATTTCTAATAGTACTGTACTAAAATCTTGCAATAAGTTATTTTTATTTAGTATCTTAAATAGTTGCGCAGATATGTAAATGTACGCTTCTCTAAGGTAGCGAGAAAGTAAAAATCAGAAAACTGTTTTTAATAATGTAAATCACAAGCGTTTAAAGAATCGTTTTCTTTATGTATTCCTGTTAATTTTATTTGAATTCTCTATTATTTAATTTATAATTTTCTAAATTAATTTAAAACACAAAATATAACACTTCATTATTATATTTTCTACTGTATTTTCATGTCAAAGAACAAAAAAATAGATATTTATTTTATAGGACTAAAGATGATTAATTCAGGTAGTGAGTTAGATAAAAGCTATTTTACAGAAACTGAGCGGAAAGCCAAGGGTCTTAAACATATTCAAAAAAGTAACTTTTCAACTGATTCAGTGAAATGTTCATTAGTTGTATTAAACTGATCAGACAACATGATACTTAGTGTAAAGAGTTGTAAAACCATTGTCATTGCCTTTATGCCTCAGCCTTGCAATAAAAATAACTCCTAGAATTACTTAATGGCTGTAACTGCTGTGCCCATCCACCAACGTTTAGAGACCCTACTAAAACAGTCTGTTTGAACAATTCAGTGTGCCTACATCAGTGGTTAAGTGAGTACTGTGTTTCATTATGCCTCGAAAGTGTGAAAATGATGTTGATAGTTTTTGTTACGTGTACGGTGACTATATTATAAAATCTATTCGCAAGAAATTTATATAACACCATTGATTAAGAAAGCACATAAACTCTACTTTTGATGCACAATAGGTTATCAGGATAAACTTTGGGCTCCTCGCATTGTATTTAGCCATTGTGCAGTGTATTTTGAGAGGATGGTTGAAAGACTCTCGGAAGTCTATGAAATTTTCAGTCCTAATGGTTTGGTGAAAACAAAAAGATCAATTGACTTTTGTTTAACCAAGATATCAGGAGTTTTCTTGAAATCTTAACATAGTATACAATATCCAGCATTACCTTCCGCCATCAAACCAGTGTTTCACAGTCAAGACCTGCCAGTTCCTAAACCACCCTATATATTGACCATTGTTGATGACAACAATCGTGACGAGCTGGTATCTATGGTACAGGACATAAATGATCCGAACTTTCAGCTCTCTATATCATATTAACTACATCTTATCTCACAGGATGAGCTCAACGACTTAGCAAGGGACTTGAACTTATCTAAGAGTCAAGCTGAATTGTTGGGATCACTATTACAAGGATGGGACTTGCTACAGAAGAAAACAAATAGTTCAATATTTCGTTACCGGCAAAAAGATATTGCTCAGTATTTTGCTTCATCTGGTGATTTGGTTTACTGTACGTATATTGTTATGGCCATGGCTGCAGTAGGACAAGATCACAATACAAATGAGTGTCAACCTTTCATTGATTCATCAAAGCATAGTTTAAAAGCAGTTCTTCACAATGATAACACACATCCCTCCACACCAATTGCTTATGCATTGCACGTGAAGGAAACTTATGAAAACATGAAAAATTTACTTGACAAAATAAATTACAACAAGCACTGTTGGAACATATGTAGCGACTTAAAAGTTATACCAATCTTGTTATGCATGCAATTAAGGTTCACAAAATATTGCAGCTTTATTTGTAAATGGGATATCCGATCCAAGGACACTACTTAGGGGAAATATTTTAATAAACAACAAAAACTGACCCCAGGGTAAAACAATGTTGTACACGGTCCTTTAGTTGATGCCGCAAAAGTAATCTTACCACTACTTCATATAAAACTTGGTTTAGTAAAAACTTTGTCAAAGGCATGAAGAAGGATGGTCCTGTTTTTTTTTATACCTGCAGCAGAAATTCCCCCGTTTGAATGAGGCAAAGATAAAAGAAGAGATTTTTGTTGGTCCACAGATAAGGGAACTTACCACGGATAAAATTTTCGTATCTACTCTGAATGAAATGTTGAACTAGCAGCTTGGACAGCATTCAAAGTTGTATAAAAAAAAGTTTTGGGAAACAGTAAAGCGGACAACTACCAGGAAATTGTGGGAAAACTGCTTCAGTCATATGAAACAATGGGATGCAACATTTCACTAAAGATTCACTTTTTACACTCGCAATCGGATTTTTTCCCGCAAAATCTTGGTGAGGCTAGTGACGAAAGTGGAGAGAGTTTTCACCAAGAGATTTCTGTTATGGGAAAACGGTACCAAGGAAAGTGGAGTGTTAAAATGCTGGCAGATTACTGCTGGAGTAATATCAGGAATGTGCCTGAGACTATTTACTAACGGAAGTGATCGGCTAAATTAAAATAGAATGGGTTCATAACTATTATAAAGCAATACTTGTTTTTTTAATTACGTATTTATTTTTAATCAAGGGTAATATAAATATTCTGAAGAAATATCAATATACAGCATAAAAAACAGTTCAAAATGACGTTTCACACGTAAATGAACAATTTATAAAAAAACATAATTTCTACTCAATTATAACTGGCTCTAAAAAATTTCAGTTGAAAGATTGAAAACAAAAATATGTTTTTAAGGACTTGATTCTCTAATCCGAAATGTTCTCGAGTCCTCGAAACTCGAATATCCTTCAGAAATCATGGGATTTGAGATATTAGTAGGTTCGAGGGTCCCATCCTTAAATAAAATTAGGATCTTGCAGTGATATTGACTCATGATTCAAGTTCGGTCATGAATTGAACGCATTCTAGCTTCTCTCGTAAGGAATGTAACATCTCCTAAGTAGTTCTAGCTCTTCTTGCGAGGAGTGTAATATCTCCCAAGAAGCACTATCCTCTCTTGCGAGGAGTGTAAAGTATCCCAAATAGTTCTAGCTCTTCTTGCGAGGAGTGTAATATTTCCCAAGCAGTTCTAGCCTCTCTTTTGAGGAGTGTAATATCTCCCAAGCACTTCTAGCCTCTCTCGTGAGGAGTATAACATATCCCAAGCAGTTTTGGCACACATCGTACGTGGATGATAATGTATGGTCAGTGACTCAAGTTGTTGTGGTCCTAAACTCAGACCACAACAGAGCGCCGGCAACAATGAGATGACGGTTTGTGTCGAAAGTGAATGGATCAAACCGCCCTGGGCCATCAAGTTATTCAGGACAATAACAAACTGGAGGTGCACGCGAGAACGGACTAAACCGCGCTTTTGCCAACAAATGAAGGCTTTCACCAGGTTTCTGTTACCAGACCGTTTTCTCTAGTGCAAGGATGTGCAAAACTACTTACAGGTGCGCCAAATAAAAAAATATTATAAAATGGCGGGCCAAAGTGTTTAATTAATTATTTAATCTTCAACATTAATTTAAAAAATCTATAAGCACGCAAAATAGACTGACATGAATAGGTTTAAATACATTAAAAATGTCTAACAGCCATAAATAACTTAGTGGCTTAGTATGTTTTTAGGATATTTAAGAAGTTTTGTGTGATTGGGTGTGAGATAATGGAAACTGTTACGGAGCTTCCAGCATTGTTTTAAAATCTGTGAGGAGGTGATTCTCAGGAGATAAGACAATTTTCCTAAGCATCAGCTGACTCGTGGTTGAAAACACTTGCTCGCATGAATATTAGGATGCAAACATTGCCATATATTTTTGGGCATGATTTATCAAGATTGGAAATTCTGCTTTTGGCATGGTTTTATAAAATACAATTTTGTTGTGTTTAAAAAAGCCTGCTTCACGGCGCAATACATTTTAACTATTTATCCCACGGGCTGGATTGAGCTCACTGGCGGGCCGTACTTGGCCCGTGGGCCGCAGTTTGTCTCTCTCTGCTCTATTGGGAGGACATTATCTTAAATAATCGTCTGGTATCGATGGGATGGAAAGGGACGCGAGAAAATGTCGGGAGTCATTACATTTTGCATTTTTTCGGCCAACAAAAATTCAAATATTGCTCCAGTAGAAACATAGATTTAAATTTTCTTCACACGGTGATATCAACCGTTCTTAAATATCTGTCATGAGTATATTAACATTTGACGAAAAACTATTTAAATGAAAAGAGAAAGCTATCATTAAATTCCAGGAAACCCTTGACAGATATTCAACAATTACTGTTGATATCACCATGTGAAGAAAATTAAATTATATGTTTCTACTGGAGCAATATTTGCTTTACTTTACCGAAAACTTATTTTGCTACAAAAACCTAATAAATACTGCCCATAGCACGTGACACCTACCCTCCCATATTAAGGGTGTACAAATGTCTCTTGAATTGTTTTTAACGTTTAAATTTTTGTTGGGAAACGATTTTAGTTCTATGGATTAGCATACATTTTTGTTCTAAAGTTAATATTTTTCAGGAACTTCCTTGTCATTTCCATAAAAACACAATAACCTTATTTACTGAGTTTACTCTAATAAATCGTTAGAACGTCAATAAATATATAAGTAAATTTTACTTAACAATGAAAATAGTATACAAGGTCCCCAACAATGTTTATTTTAGAACTAGAGTTTAAGAGAAAACAAATGACTGACTGCCAAAAAAACAAAACAATATTTTTAAACAAATTTCAAAACGCACTTATAATAATCCAGCCTTGATGAGTTTCAACTCTATAAACATTTGATCAAATATTTTTATTTGAGCCAAATCTTAAAATCAGTATAAAACTATAAAATTCCAAAATGAAGTTGAGAGATCATCTCACTTATTAAAACAAGAGGATATTCCCTGGACAAAATATTTTCTGTGTAAACTAGATTTTCAGTATTTTCTTGGAATCCAAACAAACGTTTTATTTGCATTTTATAGACTTCAATTAAAATTTGACATTAATTTAAACTCATTATGCGTAGCTAAGTTTTTTTTATAGATAAATTGTCAACCTTGGTGATCTTGTGTTCATGGGTTCAGATAAAGAGGGGGAGGTGGGGGTCAAAGGATTTTTATTGAGCGATAAAAGTCCGTAGCACAACTTACTTCGGAGCGGAAGTAAAGTCGACGTTCCCATGTCGATTTTGGCATGTAAAAGAACCCTGAAATATAAGTAAAAATACCTTTCCCAGCAAAATTGTTGGGCTCTTTCGCTCTAGCCCATAGAATTCTCGTGTGCTGATTTGATCAGTCAGTTCAGAAAGTGTACGTTAAATACGTTAAATACATAAATAGAAAATAAATTTAAGCTAAATAGCCTACATTGGTGGGCACACGGACTAAACGTCAAGCTCATCTAGTTCAGTTTGACAGTGACAAGAAGATCGTGGCTTGAATTTCAGCCAGTCATGTTAAGGGAATTTTTTCCTATATGGCTTACCCCTCTCCCTTCATTAAAATTCGGGTACATTTCCTCTAAATTATACCTTCCTCATTCTTACCTCACTCGCGTAATTAAACTGGGTACGGGTAGTAAGACACAGTGGATAAAACCATAAAGTTTATCAACGACAAGGGACACAGATGAGAAGGGAAGTAATGATGTAGTACACCCGCATTAGCGTGAAGAGAGGGTGAAGTAATACTCAGTGATAAATCAATCATGTGTGGGAAAACTCTCAATGTACCCGGCTGAGATTAGAGCCCCAACCTACCCATCACCGGCAATTCAAGCTATTAAGACCAGGAACCTTAAACCACTTGACCACCGGTGTGGACCCTATTAAATAGAGGTTTCTTCCAGCCCACCGCCGGCTAGGATCATAGAAGGACTGAGTTGGATTTGAGACCTGGTAGGAAAGGAACAAATACTATCCCACCGTGAGAATTAGACTCCCTTTCCAGGAGTTGAACTCAGTACTCTAAGCTCCACAGGCAGATGCTATATCACCTGAGTGTCGGACATTGTATGTAAATGAAAGGGACATGAAGGTGTGTTGCGCGCCGCGCCTCCCTCAGGCCACACGCTACTTGTGTCCTTGTTGCCTGGATGCGCGAGTCGTGTCTCGCGTCCCGCCGCCATGTGTGACGTTGTGACGCCTCCCAGCGCCGCCCCTCCCGCACAACTAGCCCCCCGCAAGGTCCTAGGTGCTCTCCTCTGGAGAACTGACCTGGAGGACCGGCTCGGAGTCGGGAATACTCCGGGAACGGCAGGGAACGACCGAGAAACACCTCAGGCCGGGACACTTTCCCCCCGTGGTGACGTCACACTCTCTGTCTCTGACAACATGGCCCTGGAGCTCCGTGGCCGTGATGTTACGTCAGACACGTCACTTGCATCAGAGCAGAGGACCTTCTGATAATGCACTGCATCTGCAGTATTACACCCACATGGTAGGTTGAGCTTGTATAGTCTGGTTTATTGGTTGTGTGGAGGACCGGGTTCGAATCACGGACAGGTGTCATAATAGTGATTTTTTTACTAAGTTTTTTCCAGCTTTTCTCCAAGCAATTGCTGGTAAATTTAACATTAAGTCTAGCTGTTTTCATCCAGACCACATAAGTGTAATTTTTTTTAGCGTTGCGTCTTACTACTTGTTCAGGCATATGTACTAATTACGCTAGTAAGTTAGGGAAGAGGAAGGTTTAATTTAGAGTAAGTGTATCCACACTTACGTGGGGAGAGAGTGGAAAATAATTTTGGAAAAACCACCCTTAGTTCACCCGACCGATATTTGACCTCCAATTTCCTTGTCATCGGCAACCTAGACTTAACCTTAGACCTGAAGTAATTATAAGTGTAATTAATTGCGGATGACATGGGCAGGTAGTAAAACGTGTCCAAACAAAAAGACAAAATGTTGATAGTGTCTGCCAATTAGTTTATGGGTCCTGGGTTTGATTTCTAACTAAGAACGAGCATTTATAAATAATTTTGTAAGTTTTTCCTTTTTTATTGAGAGGTTGGGATGGGGGCAATTTACAGTATTGGGGCCGGTTGTTGTGTTTGTTATATAATAAGATATGGCTAGGCTGCTAATAACTGGTAAGCTAATCAAGTGGAACTAGGGCAAGCTTGTAGTATAACATTTGGCTGGATGGAGAATAGGACTCTACTGTGATAAGACCACCCTTAGTTTAAACGGCTAAGGTTGGTTTGGAGTCCGCTAGACTGGTCATCAGACCTACTCTACCAGTTTGTATTTGAAGGGCCCCTGTCGGTTTTTACCTTCTAAGTATCCTGCTAGTCTCTTAGCTTAAATTATTATTAGGGTCTTGGACCTAAATCCCTCCCCCTCCTTCCCCTATTAGTTTTCGCCTTTAATTCTCAGATATATATTTCTTTATAATCGATCCCTTTAGTTCCCCTTTCGGTCTTGACCTTTAAGTCTTCTTGCAGCCCTTGCTTTGAATTGATCCGTTGCGTTCTTAATTTGAAGTGTCCCTCCAAACATCCCTTTAAAGTCCCTTGTTGATCTTTTCTATGTGGATACTTACATGTCCTTGAGTTGGAAGTGCCGTATTACTGTACTTTGCTTTTATAGTTCACTGCTGGTAGTCCCTACCTGTGATGACCTTTAAAAGTGTCTTTTCAGTCTTGAGCTTAAAGTCCCTTACCGAGGTTTTGATTAGAAATGGGACTTATACAGATGCTTGTGAGAAAAAAATATATATATATATATTTGAAGGGAATATCTTCTGAGTCAACAACCCAAAGGTTGGTTTGATGTGATTTCTATCCATCTGGTGTTGGGCTTGCATGCACTCAATCCTTCAGCTAATTAGTGCTGATTGCATCATCTTCCCCTCCGAAGGAAGTTGTGCTACAGATTTTTATCGTCCAAGAAAAATCCATAAACCTCGATTGGGTTTGACCCCACGAACATCGGTTCATGAGGCGAGCACTTTACCCCAAACCACCGAAGTCGACAAAAGGAATATGTCATCAGATAAAGTTTTAAAATTAATATTTCCTTAACAACTGCTTTATCGTAAGCAGAGTCAATAGAATATGGGACAACCCCTGTAGGACTTTGAAATAAATACCCGCTATTGTAGCAATTGAATGATAAAATTCGGCCTCACAGGGACTTAAACCAAGTTCCCTCAGAAAGGTTTGGTCAGCATATGCGTATCGACATCTCCTTGCTCTCACCCGTAGTCAAGTCCACATTGTTTACATTCGTATATTAATCGATCTAGTGATTGATCTTGTGTTGACTATTTGTTTATCTATAGTGGGCACCTCGGAAAACATGGCATACTTCTTTGATAAGGGTGCACAAAGCTTCGAATTATCGAAATCGAAGGTCAAATCTTTTTCGTTTTGACTTAGACACCGAAAATAACCTTAGCATCTTCAAAAAATCTCGAAGGAACAAGAAAACTTGTATATATTATGGATAGATTTGAAAAATGACTTATTCTAACTTATAATCATTTTAGTACCTAGCACCATTTTAACACTGACTAGTGATCAAACGACGTGAGTAACATAAGCATGAATACATTCAGAAATATAAGCAGAGAATAATATGATGTGATTTGTTTATTTCTTTAAACCTTTCTAATTACTTATATGAACGTAGGGGATAGTTTGGAAACTTAAAGTAGTGTTTTGAAACAGCAACTAAAGCTTTATATTTGACGTCAGCTTTGACTTTGTCTCGCATGTTTCAAGCTCAGCTTCATTTTGGTTCAAAAGTTTTTTAAAAGTTCACATTTGAACTGGTAAGCTTGGCACTTCAAATGGGAAGTTCAACTGGGAAACTTTATAAAAGTTAATACTTCATTTGGGAAGCATTGTTTATAAGTTAACATTTCAAATGTTAAGCTTGTTTATGAGTTACTATTTCAAATGGTAAACTTGATAAAAGTTAATATTTCAAATGTTAAGCTTGTTTATGAGTTAATATTTCAAATGGTAAGCTTGTTTATAAGTTAATATTTAAACTGGTAAACTTGTTTATAAGTTAATATTTTACTACAGTGTTTCATTAATTTACATTTGATTTTTCCTGTTTGTTAGAGACCGGAAAGTGTTTCTCGCAAAGTGATGCCATCATGCCAGGAGGGAGAAAAGGGCGTGTTCTCAAGGTCTACGTAGGAGTGATCGTGTGACCTCTAGTCTTGAGAGATTTTGTCATTCGAGCAACTGAGCATGAACTAAAGCCCCCTCTAGCTAGTTTGTGGCATTCACTGTAAAACTTAAGGCTCATCCATGCTACTCAATACTGTATACTGTAGTTTGAATAAGTTGTGAATTTTATTTATAATTTTGATACAGTTTTCCCTGAAAATTTTAAATTTTAGGAATAACACCTTTAAGTTAATTAATGATTGTTTAGCTTAGACTGCTTGTACGGTAGTTTTCATTTCTCAGAATTCCCTCCTCTTGACATATTTGTTGGCACTCAAAGATAAATAAAGCTTACTGAGATTTATACTAAATGGTAATGTGAGAAAAAAAATACAATATGACACTAATCATTCCTCAAGAATATGATTTAGTTTTTGATTCTACCAATAGCTCATTAACAATTTTCTAACTCTCTTAGAAAATGAATATAATTATCTTGATTCCGTTTCGACTCTCTGGGTATTAGGCAGAGTTCAGTTATATTTTTTTAAATTGAAAAATGACACCTGGACACGGTAATCGAACCCGGGATGTTTGGCTTAGTAGACTACAGCAATGCTCTAACCATTGAACTATCCAGGAATCGTCCCGTGCCCAGGATCATTCTTCACTTATATTTTACCGACTAGGTAGTTTGCCTTTTGCTGCGAGTGGTACAATTACAATTGTACAAATGTGATTATCTTGTCGGAATAAAAGAAATAATATACTTACTTATCTCTTTGTTGCACTTTCGAATAACTATTTTATACAAACTATAATCTCTAATATTTTAAATAAAATAATGGTAATAAAAAATGTGCGTGTTTTTAGGGGCCCTCTCAAGCGTGGGTTCATGGTTCATGTTCATGGTTCATGGTTCTCGTGGACCCCCGCCCTCCCTCCACTATATTCGGACCTGTATATTTCATAATTGTACAGCACATCTTTCTGAACATCAATGTAATAGTTTATTAGCGAGGATAATCTTTATTTTTGTCTCAATTATAATATTTTTGTATGTTTTTTAATTTGTTTAAATTGTTTATTTTAAAATAATTGCCAATTTTAAATTATTAAATATTTAATTATTTGAGACCCATAATGTAATCCTGGGCGTTTTAGATAAATACTATATAATGTGTGGTGACAAAATTATTGGTATAATAATATTATTTTTATTTGTATACTGGTTCTAAATAATTATTTTAAAGCCCGCTTCAGTGGCTGAATGGTCTAAGGCGCTACTTTTACGGTAGACTGGCCTGTTGATTGCGGGGAGATCGGGGTTAGAATCCCGGTTGTATCTACTGAGGGTGGTTTTTTCCTAAATTGTTTCCCACTCTCTTTCCACGCAAATGCGAGTAGACTACCTTTATAGCTATTCCTTCCTCACCCCTACCCTATTAAAATAATCATCATCATATATGTGTGTAACCTGAACCGGTAGTAAGGCACGCTGATAAAAAACTTTCCTAGAGTGTTACTTGTTTATTACTGGCATCAATACTTTTTATGTTGCTTGAAGGTCACTAGGTTTGGTGTGCTATGGAGGAGATTGGCTCACGAGTCATAAAAGGATTGACCAAATGTTTTAGATTGTTGATTAATATTCCTTGTGTTGTACAACTTCTTTTTTTTAATGATCAACACACTGTGTGATGGAATTGTAAAGAGTATTAGGGGTTGCTTATTGTAATACGGGTAGTTAACGAGCACATTATGAACCAACATCTTGTAAGCACACGAATTACAGACTAACTTAACTATAGAGGCAGGCAGTGCCTTGACCAGTAGTTGATAAACATGAAAGTGCAGAATTCAATATTATCACTAACGGATGTTAAGGCCGTGACGGGATTCAACCCCAGAGCCCTTATTTTCAGTAGACATATGTGCTACCACCTTATCTAGGGTGTGGGGTGCTAGTGGTAGCAAAACTAGGAGTTGTCCGGCAGGATAACCCTCCTCTGACTCATCTTAGGTGATTATCTCTCACCTGCCAGTTTGGCCAGTTCATCGTCGTCGAAACTTCATTAATAGGCCACTTGAGGTCGCTGGCCATTCTCCCAGACCCCTATATGGTCAAGTTTCCACACGCACGCTGGACAACCGGCTTTAAGAAACAAGTCGGGCCCTCTGGAGAAAAAAAAACTGCCGACAACTTCTGGAGATTGTTTACTGCTTTACAAGATTTAATGACATGATTTGGAAAATAGGCTTACTTCGAACCACGAGATGGGAATTCATTATTAATCTTGCACAGCAAGATTTAACATAGCAATAAGCTTCCCTTGGATTAAGTGGTATTTTTTACAAAAAAGTGGTAAAACTATTTTTAAAACAAAGAAAATTAGCACCTTGCTATTTATATAATTAATTTGGACACATACACGCTATACCCTGGTTTTGGTAGCAGGCCCGTTCTTGAAGGTCCTATCTCGTAGCAGAATCCTACTGTATAGAAGTATTTTGGTAGGATAAAAGGCCGTCCAGAACCGACTACTTACCAAAATCAGAATATACACGGCGGCCGATCAGGATACTTGCATCGAGGGCTATACGATCTAAAAAGTAAAGTTCTTATTATATTGGATTTTAGGTGGCTGGAAGCTGGTGTTACAATGTGGTTTTATCACCCTCTCTTCAGTTAAATGTAGGTGCAGTTTATCTGTAATGTTACATTCTCAACCCTTAGCTTGTTAGCCTTGGTGTTGAACGTAATATCTAAGAAATAATCAGGTCCATCACGACCTTATGATGGTAGAATTTTCGTAATTATAATAAAACATCTTTAGACCTAACCCCGGTAGTCTGAAATTACGGATATTACGAACACATTTAGTGGAAAATGGAGAAAAAAAGAATTCCAATTAAGTAGGTATATTCCAATGATATCAAACTCAAATTTAAACAAGCATCATAAGAAACAGTGATACTAAATGCTAAATATGTACATGTCATCACAGTGTCTTTCATGAAACTAAAAGTAATCACAACACTGTAAAAATATATCATGTAAATGTAAAACTTCCCCTCTTAGTCCGAATTTTCAGTGATCTGATTAAGATTCGATCACAATTAGTTTGGACTAACGAGGTTCTACTGTAATCGGGTTTAAAGACTTCTCAAACAAAAACACCCATTAACGTTGTAGGTGAAAATTAAAAGGAAAACTTAAAACTAATTAAAGAAAAAAGAGGAACGCTAAGATGATTGAGAGGCCAGGACAACGTGCGTGGTTGAAGCACAAACAATCAATAATAATTGATAATGAAGCGTGAAGGGAAATGATTTTATATAAAAGGCCAAAAAACTCTTTCTCAACTAACGACAAGACAATGACGTTACTAGGAGGAACTGTAGAAGAAGGAGATAAAGGCATATCTTTAAAAGGGACGTAGACCAGTATTTTAGTATTCCAATTTTCATAGGAAGAGCCTTAAAGAAAACAAAAACATGCTTTTTTTTCGCCAGAAATTGATAGCATTTTACTATATTATTTGTTTTATTTTAATGGTATTGATAATATCTATCAAAAGTGACAGCTGCACATCACATAGCTTGACACATGAACACGGGAAAGTAGATCTAGTAGCTTTTCCTAGAAGGCCCTTCATACCCGCTTCGATGGCCACATGGTCCGAGGCGCTATTCTCGCAATAGGCTAGACTGCCAATGACGGGGACATCAAGGTTCTAATCTCGGTTGGGTGTACTGAAGATTTTCTTAAATGGTTTTCCACTCTCCTTACACGCAAATGCGGGTACATCACCTATAAATATAACCCTATTAATCCCTAAAACCATTAGCGTAATTAGTACAAAAGCGTATAGCCCGAACGGATAGTAAGACGTAGAGCTAAAAAACAACAAGGCCCTTCATTTGAAAATAGGATTGAAGTAACTCAGATCAGAATCAAACCTAGAGCTCTCCACCTCTTGAAAATGGCGCCCGATACCAAGAGGCACCTGGTGACATAACCCAGGTAGCCCAGTTGCAGGGGCGGCAGCCCATGCGGGAGGTAATTAATTCGAGCCGCGGCACAATGACTATGTAAGGTAGTACCGTGCAGTTCCTACGTCATGGGACAGGCGGCGTTGGCAACTCTCGCGAGCCAAAATACGGTGTAAAGATGCATTACCATTCAAGATACATAAATAACAAGATTACAGCTCCCCCACAGAGTGGCAACGAAGATATGTCATAGGTCGGGCGAAACACGTGGAAATATACGTTTTCAGGGAAAATGTCCTTGAATGAAATTACGTGAAGGAGGCAGTGCTTAAAATGTTATCTTGTCTCTCTTCGTGTCCCCCAAGCTTGGTTAATATTGTTATTTAGTTGGGAAGGAATACTTCTTGAAATTTCGAGCAATGTGGTTAGAACTAAGAGCTCTCATGAAATAAGTTTGTCAAAGTCAATTGATTCAAAAGGACAACGTCTTATACTTATAAACTAGTCCAAGTTTTATTTAAAAGTTGAACCCCGGTAATCTTGGGTTAAAATACTCACTTCAGGACCCGATGAGCGTGAGTTCAAATCCAGCTCGGGTCAACGGATTTTACTCGAGTGATTAAAATCGATATCACAACTTCCTCAGAAGGGAAAGCAAAGCCGCCAGCCCCATGTCGATTGGGGAATGTAAAAGAATCCTGGAAGTTATGTGAAAATACTTTTCCCACTTTCCTGATAAATTGGTAGGTTCTTTCACTCTCTCTCATATAAATTCAAACGAATAAATAAAAGTTTATGAAGAACATTTGATGTGATCACTCAAACTTCCTCTTATATAATTATGTAACGTTCTATCTCTCACAAATTTATGTTAGGCTTTGCGTATTAAGATAAAGTGATCTTGAGGAAGGTTAAATAAGTATGACTATTTAAGGTTAAAAATGACCATCTGGATTTTGGAATCGAGCCCGAGACCTTTGTCTTTGAGTGCCAATGTATTACTACTGAGCCATCCCGTTTCCAGGTTGTCTTTTTCAATTAATTGAACTTGATTCAGCTATCAGGACTGATTATGTTGATAACCATCACGTATCATTTTGTGATACACATTAATTAATAATCCTTAAAGTTAGTTTATAGTTCATTTAAAGAGTTCCATCAAGCTAAATATGGGCAGATTAGATTTATTTGGCATAAAGCAAGTTATCTTAACTCTGGGTAATCAAATTCAAAGACACATTTTAAAACGTTAACTTATATGCGAGAATAGAATTCAAGTTAATTTAAGTAAATTACATTAAACTCAAGCTTGGGTTGGTAAAGTTTATTTGAATTAGTCCGAAAAAAATGTATTTGTGTTATTCAGGCTAACAGCAATTTTATCTAATTCAAGCCTTAAAAAATCGTTTTAACTGTTTGCTGATAATACAGATTAATTATTTTTAATGTTTTTTTTTCGGGCAAATAAGATTAAACAGTTGATTTTAAGATTTTGCGACAGGGTAATTGCAATATAATTCACCTGGAGAGAGATTGAGGAAATACAAACAGTATATATTATTCAGCCGTATAATTCTGTCCCATTATAATAATTTAATAACTGGGTGACCTGGTGGTCTAGGGGTAAGGTGTCAGACTTCTGTGCTTGGGGTCTGGGGTTCAATCTCCGGTCCTGGAACAGATTTATCTGATAAACCAACCCTTACTTCACCTCTGACAATACATGTATTAATCACAACTTGTAAATGTGAGGACTGCCAGGCCTCCACTGTGGTTCGGATTCCACGTTAAACTGTAGGTCCTTCATTTCATCTCACAATTACCCTACCACTACATATTAGCGTAAGTGTGTATAACCCGAATGGGTAGTAAGACGCGGTACTAATAGTAATAATAATAATAATAATAATAATTTAGTAACTGCAAGTGGACGAGGTTTCCTGGATAGAAAACGAATCACTACTAGTCTACTACGTAGTAATTTACATCCATTACCTGGGTCAGTTTTTATTCAAGTCAT
Source organism: Timema genevievae (assembly GCA_902155825.1). Classification (NCBI taxonomy): domain Eukaryota; kingdom Metazoa; phylum Arthropoda; class Insecta; order Phasmatodea; family Timematidae; genus Timema; species Timema genevievae. The sequence goes on along the minus strand of CABFWO010004216.1, from coordinate 18,431 downwards.
ATATTTTCCATTACCGGCTGGCTAGGCCTGTTGTAGCTTCACTTATGATCCAACTTAAGACTAGGACAGGCAAAACATCCCATCCCTGGCCATCAATTTATCATTTTACCTATATTTTCATTAATGATAAATTTTCTGCCATGCCAGGAATCAAGCCCGGGACCCTTAGCTCAGTAGGCAGACATGCTACCGATTGATCTAAGGTGTCGGACAACTATTTACTGATAATGAACAATATTGTACAAACATTTTAACATCCGAAACCCGTACTCACGATTTAAGTCTTCAGGCTCGTGATAGAAAGAAAAACAGACCTAGAATCATACTTTTCCTTAGTACATACGTATGGTTTAATCTTTTTTCTTGGTTTAAAAGACACCCACATCAATGGCTAAACAGATAAGGAATTAGGTTCACAAGATGTGTTTTTTAAAATGCCCCCGAGGCCACAGACATGGTATATACTAGACACTGAGCCTCACTAGAGTTTCGCAGCGTTAATTGAATCAGGTTGAGTCTTTGGGCACTGGGAGTGCTGGTTGCAATTCTCAGTGATAACAGCACTTCCAAGTGAAACAACTCACTTTCATATTGTTCGTTGTAAAGGGGTGGTGGTCCGAACACAATAGTTCAGGTACCAGTAATCCCGACCCCCAACCCTCTCACCCCCTTTTAATGAACAAACCTTTATATACAATTAACTAGTCGAAGGTATTTGAAGAACAACTAAACAATTTGCAAACATTTGTATGCAAAAAAATTTTTTAAAAAATGGGCCCCTGGTATTCTACGTTTTAGTTGTAATTTGCGGTCTGAGTAAGCTCGTTTGAGGGGTTGATTTATGGGAAGGGGGTGGGACCATTACCTGAGCCTAACTTTGTGAAAGCCGGTTTATTGAGTAAAACCATCTTTAAAGTTAACTATTTGTAAAAATTCCTTCTTGATAACGATGCTGTCGTTTGGTATTGTACAGTACATATGTAAATTTTCCCTTTCTAGGTTTCTTAGTTTTACAGTTACATAAACTACTAATCGCGTGGTACAAAGACTCTATTTCACAACATGTAAAAAATAGGTAGGCCTCTGAAAAGTATCATATTTCTTTGTTTCTTATTTTACAAGCTACCATAACCACTTGTTAAGTGTTCTATATATTAGGATCTCAAAATAATCAGCTAAATATTTGAGGTTCACATCCTCAGGTTTCTTAAAATGGGTATGAAGAGTGTCGTATTCATAGGTTTCTTGTTTTTGTAACTATTTAACTGGTGGTCATGTGGTCTAAGGCGTTATAAGCTCTTAATCAGTGGACTTTAAATGGGGAAGTAAGACGCGGTGGTAAAAAATACATTAAATAAAATAAATATTTTAGCTAATAATGTGATTAAAAACAAATAACAAAACCAAACCATGATTATTTCTCTTCGTATTTAAGATTGAGCTTTCTTTTGTAATTTCTCTTTGGATTTGAAATTGATATTTTTTCTTGGTGATCAAGTTGGATAAAAAACAAATTAATACTTTTTTACAAAGAGTACATATTGGTAGAGAATTTAACTTTGTTCACGTGGCTTAAGGTATTAATTTAACCATGACTGAGGTGCACACTCTTAGGTCCGCTAATTTCGTTTGCCAAGTTTCAGTTTTCTAGATTTCTTGGTTTTGATGTTCTAACACACTTATACAAACAATTAAATATAAAAATATGCATTATATTTTATCAATACGATTTAAGTCATTAAAAGCCAACACAATGGTACTAAACCATAAAACAATAATAATTTTATTTCCCTTTATTATATTCCTGACCAACAGTTGTGAGCCCTATGACAGACCAGCACTGAAAAGTACACAAGTACCTTACAAATACATATAATTACATGAGAAAATAAGATGAACAATCATAGCTAATTAATTATATATACTGATGAATAGTTAATAATAATAATAATACAATAATAATAATAATAATAATAATCAAAACCGCACAGTAGTCCAACACCTTAGCTCAGTCGGTAGCGTATCTGCCTACTGAGCTAAGGGTCCCGGGTTCGATTCCTAGCATGTCTGAACAATTTATCATTTGGTGAAATCTTTCACATTGATAAATTGACGGCCGGGGACTGGTTGTTGTGACTGCCGTAGACTTAAGTTAGAATATAAAGCATATGAAGATACGACAGGCCAAACAAGCAGGAAGTGGTAAATATATGGCTTGAATAAAAAATTGACCCAGGTCACATGCTGGAAACAGTAATGGATGTATAAAACCTCACAACAAACTGCTCTACTCCTACTCGAGATGTGCAATAGGCAACTTTCGCGCTGTAATTGAGAAGCAGGTTGTGTAGCTTTCAGGCGTTTATTTAAATTTATCAAGATACATAACATATTCGGCAAAATAAAATAAGCTTATTCGACTAGCAAGTAGTTTAGTTGAAAAAACATTAATATATATTAAATGATAAACATAATTAATTCCTTTAAATAATTATGAAGTAATATTCATGATTTTCAATTGAAAATATTTAAATTCAAACTAAATTAATAAAATGAGTTGCTTCGCACTTAAGACAAATAAAACTTTGGATGATGTTTGAATATCTTCAGTATTAATTAATTACTCCCACTATTATGTTTTAATTCAGTGTTAAAATTGATGTATTAGGCCTACACAACTATTTACATTATTTTGACGTAAATGCTATTTTATAATTTACATATTAAATAATAATTTATTTAGGTACACTTCGGTGACCTAGAAAGGTAATTTGACTTTTCTTCACAGTTATCAACACAGTTAAAATAACAAATTGAAATATTCTCGAGTTTCAATATGATTACAAGCATTTTATTTCACTTAAATGACTTTTGAAAAATATGTTAATATCAAAGAGTTTGTGTTCATATTTTGCAGAAAGACTTAGCGTAGAAAAATTTTGTGATTTGTTAAGAAAATCTTTACAATATATTTTTTTTACTTTCTCGCTATCTTACAGGTAGAGAAAGTATTGTGATCGTCAAAAATATTGAACTCGAGATTTTAATGAATCTCGACGTTTCATGACCCCCCCGAATCCGAAAAAGTGGTTTTTGAATTTCCGTCTCTCTGCCTGTGTGTGTGTACCTCTGACTAGAATTCAAACTATTTGCCCATCGGGCTAATACTTGGTATCTGGGATTTTCATAGGGTTTCCCCAAGGGATTTTTGGAATTGTATATCTAATCCTAAAATTAAGGGTAGCTTACTCAAGGGCAAAAAGAGAAAAAGTCGATATTCTCAAAATCGGCTCAAACGATTTTGATTAAATTTCATTTCAAAACATTTATAAATATTATAAACAAAATTGATACCCTCAATATTTCGGCAAAATGACTTTAAGGGCTCAGGTCTGATGCGTAAATTCTCACATTTTATCATATCTCCGAAACTATTTGAGATATAAAATTACTTATCATTGTAGATGTGTATAGCTATTTATAATACAAATATTTTATTCGCAACAAATTTTTGTAAAACCAATAATTTCAAGCTATACGCAAATATATATATATATATATGTTAACTTTTCGAACACTTAAGGAAAAGAAAGTATTGCCACCGTAAAAAAAAATCTAAGCTGAAATGTTGATGGATGTCGACGTCTCATGACCCCTTGAAAGACCTAAAAAGTGGTCTTTACAATGCCGTCTGTTTGTGTGTTTTTTGACCCCAAAATTTAGAGTAGTTTAGTGAAAAGCGAATAGAGTAATAATCGATTTTCTCAAAATCGGCTCTAACGATTTTGATTAAAATTCTTATCTGGACGTTGATTAAGATTATAAATAAACTGGCTATTTTCATTTTCCCCTGAACATGACTTTTAGGGTACTTTACAGAAGCAGAAATTTCCGTATCTCCGCAACTATTTGAAATACTAAATAACTTATCATTGCAAAATTGTAGTATTATTAAAAATAAAAAACTTTTATATGAAATATTTTTTATAAAACCGACAGTTTTGAGATATTGGCAAATATATTAATACAATTTTGTGAGATTTAGTTGTAAGGAAATATTACTTAAGTTTTAACGCAATAATTCTCCAATGCCATAGAGTAATTAAATATAAGTAAGTCTCTCAAAAAGTGTATGTTATTTTTCCTTAAACCTCTTAGGAGAAACGTTTGTACAACAATGATCTATCTACATTTTAGATTCAACAGTCAATATTTACATTTTTTATTGGTCAAAATTTATAAATGAGGAATTTAATAGCAATGCGATGACATGAAGATGTGCAACACCTAATAAAATGTCAAATATTTCAACCGGAAGTCGAAATTTTAACACGAAGTGTTGAACCTTGGTGACCCAATATCGAAATTTTATGTTGATACAAATATACATATGAAAACGATAATTAAAAAAAATTATAAAATTTAAAACCATGAATATTTTTTATTTACGTATGTCTAGCGCAATTTGTTCTCGGGTTTGCTAATGTATATTATATTACGAACTTTAAGTAAATATCTCAATTTCTAAACAATAGAGCTAGAAAGTTCGTGCGGAGTGCCGTGCCATTTATTTTGATTTAAAAATGAGATGATTTGTTCACGATTTCAATCTCTCAAAGTTGCTAAGATTTCTAATTAATACCAATTTCTTGACTAATTTTCATTTGTTTTTAGTTATTTTATTTAAATACACGCTATTTTATAACTTATTAAATACTATGTATAATTTAAACTCACAGTTAAAATAAATTAAATAAGCTTTAGTGCAAACTTTTTGAAGACATGCTTTATATCGGAACTATTAGTTTGTGGACACTTGAAGATTTTATTAGCCTGTCTCTAATATATGATCGAAATTAAATATGTTTTGAATTCTTTATTATACTTTATACACATAGTAGGATTCTAGTAAGAAGTAAATTTTAGAAAAATATAAAGCCATTATTCACCATCAGTATTGGTAACATTTTACTTCGTTATTATTATTTCACAAGTATTGTTATTGTCTATCAAAAGTCCAGTTTCAGATCACATGACTTAACAACGTATGGATATATAAACATTGTTTTAGTAATTTTTGTAAATGTAAAAAAAAAACTTCTGCCCCGGTCAGATTTCACACTGAGACCCTTCTGGGAATTTTTCTTAAATTTATTAAGCTAGAGATTTCTCTACCAATAATTTAAAATAAACTGATTAAAATAATATTTATTCCTGCGCTCTTGTGCGTCTGGGATATCCCCTATTTAAACGAATTGGAAAGAGAGGAGCAACTTGAAACTAAGATAAAATGTACCCACATTCACGTGAATAGGAAAATCATTCAAACCAACAACGTACGCAAGGCCCAGCCTCCCCTAGCAAACTAGACAGTACTGACGTCATAGCTCACCCGTACGCCAACACGTGCTCCAAGATCACATAAAACCCTATGTTTAAATGATAGCAATTGATCTGACAGGGGTTATCGAACTCTCGTTACTGGAATAACGGGATATTTAAAGGAGACAGAAACTTTGCGGACTAGTTTGATCCACATGACACAGTTAGGAACGGAGGGGCAAAGGGAAATAGCAGAAGAAAAGATGGCGCACTAAGACTAGGAGTGAATAGTTGAGGTGGTGTAAAAATTAATACAGTAACAATGAAAAGGTGCTAGTCCCTGTGACTGAGAGACCAGGGTGATAAACGAAAGAGAGTGATTTGAATATTTATAATTGTATCCAGAGTATTACTTTTACTACATGGCTTGTTTCACGGATTAATCCAAGGGATAGGAATGAGGAAAGTAGCTTAAGAAAATGCACCCACATCCACGTGGAAGGAGGGAAGATAATACTACAGTAGCCACGTGTGTAAAACGACTCCTGGAACAGCTAGCCTAGATTCAACCTTCCACTCACCAGCAAGCCAGTCTAATATGAGCCTGACTCCTTAGACCGTATGACCATTGGTGCTGGTCTGTTTTGGTCATAGAAGGTGTCCATATTCATTTAGTGTTCGTGCATTGCCTTTTATTTACCAGATATTACAATTATTGTGAGTTATAGGATGGATTATGTGGAATTAGATGCGTTAAGTTAGGCTTTTTTTTCTTTTTTTTTTTTTTTTCATCATGTCTTAGTATTCGGCTGGGCATAAAATCGTGAATTAAATTAACGGAATAAGGATGAGGAAGTTAGAGTATTAGAGGAAATGCTCTTGCGTTTTCTTGAAGGGAGAGTGGGAAACCATTTAGGAAAACTATGATCAGTATACGTGACCGAAATTAAAATCCTGATCTCCTTGTCCGGTTTAGCCGTGCGATCACTATTACGGATCCCAAACTAGGTTGAGGTAGTTTGTTAATACTGCTATCTATTTGTAAGCATGTAAAACACATATTTGTAGTTTATAAGAAAAAATATCGTAAGTAACTTCAGATCTATAAATGGTAGTGCGTAATAAGGTTGGACTTCATTAATTTCGACAAGAAATGAAGATTTATTCGAGTTCTGGCGCATTACTATTTTATTTGAATCGAGGTCTACATGCACTATATAAACACACATATCATGCCGGGATCATGCACGATCAGCTTAACATTCACTTAACTTAAGAGTCGTGCAGGGAAGAACTTCAGCTTAACGTTCACTTAACTTAAGAGTCGTGCAGGGAATAACTTCAGCTTAACGTTCACTTAACTTAAGAGTCGTGCAGGGAAGAATTTCAGCAAAAAGTTACCACTCAGACGTTCGGCTCTTAACGCAATATTTTAATCATTGATGAGCTATTTAAAATATAGTTTATGCCAAAATGATTCAAAAGATTCTAAAAGGTTTTTTCCTTACTAACCTTATATTTTGAGTTTTATTAATAGAAAAAAATGTGAAACTGTGAAATTAGCTCATTTACAACGTCTTTTTAAGCATATTTGCTGAGCTGGGAGATTAGAAAAAGGGCTCTAGATATAACCTTCCTCTAACTAATAAAGTACCTAATATTTTGATAGGCTCACAACATAAAGTTTTAATATATTTGATAATTCTTTTTGTAGTTTAGGAGAGTCAAAGATGTTATTTTTCTACTGGACAGTGTCGTCACCAAGCCATTCACTTGGTCGGAAGAGAGGCAAAGAAAAAAAGGGACCGATACGCATTTCCGCCTATTTGATGCGCGCATGCGCTCTTTTAGTTTATGTTTGCCTTTTGCGTTGACACAGCCTGTAACAAATATTGGGGCGTAACAAGAATATCCAGCTCCCTTCGCTCTGAGCGCATGTATTCCCACCGTAATGGTTTATATTTGAGTAAGAATTGAGCACTATATTGGTAAAATATTGGGCTTCCAGTCAATTTTACTTCAAGTATGTCTTTGTTTATTTATTGTTTTGTTTTTTATCACCACGTCTTACTACCTGTTCAGCTTACACGCATATGTACTAATTATGCTAATGCGTTAAAGATGAATAAGGTTGAGTCTAGAAGAGGTGTACCCTCATTTGCGCGGAGAGAAAGTGTGATACTACGTAGGGAAAATCACTCTCAGTAAATAATTATTGTATACAATGACTTTATATATAAACATTCATTTATTAGTAGGTTACTGATGACTGATTTATTTAAGAATTTTTGAAAATAGTTATAATTATTTTATTCAAAATTTGTATTGAAGGACTATTTTACATAATAGATTTTTTTTAATGTATCTTTACCTTTCCAAAAATAAATTAATTTAAGGATAGTCTACTTACAATGAAATGTAAAAAAATTGAAGTTTTTCAAAATTAACCTTAAATATTTTCAAAATGGGTATCCGGGAATAGTTTTTCTTGATAAATAAGAATAAGTTTTTATTTTTACAAATTACAAATAACTTTACAAATAACTTTTTTTTGAGAATTTGAAATTTGTTAAAAAAAATTTTTTTAATAATTAATTGGTTTAGAATTTATATGTAAAGAGTGTTTATTATGATTAACAAAACGATGTGTTTGTTTTTAATATCTCAAAGTTAACAAGCTTATAAAACTACTTTCATTTATTCATACGTAAATTCAAGGGATCCACAGCTATAACTTTTGATAAATAGTAGAACTATCAATACCAATAAATAGTAATAATATTATAGTTTCATTTGTTCAATGTTGACCACAAAATTTATGTTTATGTTTTATTAATTGTTATTCCTACAATAAACCAAGTATATGTAGGCCTAGGTTCTTATGTAAAAAAAAGTAGATGTAAAATATATTAAATTATATTCCCACTAAAAGTAAACTTAAAAATATATAATACCTTCCACATTTCATGGCTAGGATTAGTTTTTTGTTTTCTTTCGTGGCAGTGTAATTTATAATAGAAACTTATATATACACATTATGAAACTAAATTTGTCTGTACTTTCGATTCCGTCCGTTTGTTTGTTTCCAATAAACTCAAAAATTACTCATTGGATCGAGATGGGACTTCTTCTGTTATCCTATTTAAATTTAAGACTACAGGATAAACTATATTATACCATCTTGCTTTTATCATCAGCGAGTGAAGTGGCGTCGAAAAAACCTACTGTTAATGTGACTACATTTCCTTTTTAAATTTTTAACAATTCAAATATATTAACTTTTAATGATTGTGTAAATCTTCTTTGTAATTCTCCTTGGCAACGAGGGGTTTGGATATATAAACAAACCTATTAGTTATCTTCTTGGCAACGGGTGTTTTGGAGGTATGTTTTCAGTCATTAGAATGTAGATTGTTTTTATTTCACAAATGAAAAATATGTATAAATTAACTGTCACCTGTCATTTGATATTTGATTTACATAGATAAAGCTAGGTTTATATTCATGCGTATCTCTTAATTAATAGTTAAAACACCATAGCTAACTAATTAAATCATAGTTAAAATACGATTTATAATTAAATGTAGTGAATAAAGTCTAATGGTAAATAATGTATACAGTATATTTCTCTTATTGCTCATTGCAACAGTACGCTCATGTAAAAGAGCCACCTTAAGTGTGCTTGCATTTACGTATAAGATTGTGAAAATTTTCGTTAAAATAATCTTTAATATAACTTTAATAATAATAAGGATATGTATTTTAATAGGAAAGAGGGGGAAATACATATATAAAAAAGTCATTTATCTATTTATTATCTTTAAGTCCAGTGACGTCATATAAAAATACATAAAATAGGTGATAAATGAATGGTGGGCTAGCTCAGATTTACAACCAACATTTACATTTTACAACAAGGAAATTTACTATTTCAGAGTAAAACTTAAAATAACAATAATAATGAATAAAACCGAACACGGGACTCTCTCAGGACCTCTGGGTCATGTTGGAAAAAAATATACCTTTAAACTAACCAATATTTAATAAAAACCATTTGAAATCCTTAAATACATATACTATATACATTTATAATCAATTTCCTCAATGAGGTTGGTCGTTGGACGCTAAAATAATAAATACTAAATAAGGTCATTGCATTTTGTCGAAGTCATTAATCTGGCAAAAAATGAAATCTAGTCGAAATTGTAGTATAAAACAAAGCATGAATCACGACTAAAATTTAGGTTGATATCACCTCATGTTAATGGAGTATTGAAGTGTTTTCTGCGTTGAAAAATGTTAGTGAATCAAGCTCACTTGTAAGTCATAGCCGTAGTCTGGATGTAATTAAAGTTGTCCCAAGTCGTTGTGCCATCTTTTCCTGTCGTTAGGAACACAATTTGGTGTAATTGGCATCAATAAAACTTGTCATTATCACTATTTTTTTAAATACTTTTTTACAAGTCTGTCTCCTTTTTGGATCCAAGAAGCAAAGCCACACTTCTTCTTACCTATCTCCCCTCCCACACTGCTAGAGTTCATTTCTTTCCACCTTGTATAGGGCGGCCACTATGAGTCTCTTAGAAGACGTTAAAAAAAAAGTTACACCAACTCAATATAGTTTCAAAATGTGGACGGAATATTTGGACAAAGCCTCAGTAAAAAAATATATATTTCTTGATCAGTTAATTGTATTGTTATTATTAGGTGTTTTATTTGACGCAATGTAATGTCCGTTGAAAACAATAAGTTTAAAATGAATATATCGAGAATTAATTTGGTATCATTTTACCAAATTTCAGTTTTTATATCTCATTGAGAAGTACTAAAAATTCTCTGGAAAGTTATACATATATACATACACACATACACCATTATACCTTTATTAATATAGATAGAAAGCAATTTAAAATTAGTTTTACCCAATTTTTAGCACAATTTTGACATGATAGCTTCCAAAATAAACTAAGCTTACACTGTAAAAACTGTCGGTCTCAATGTCAAGAAATAAATAACTGAAGGAAGTGTGAAAATTTAGTTTACAGGTTGACAAATTCCAAGCATTTAACCCTAACCTAATATATTCAATAATACAAATTCTGACATCAACTTGGGTGATTTGTGAAAATAAATGGTACGTGTTAGGAAGGAGCGGACGACATTTCGGAAATCAAAATAAAAAAACTCAGTTAAAAACAAGTATTAACTTACAGACATAGAAAACCATACAGACCAGTGTTATTTGTAAACAAGCTCATCCTGTTGTTGGTTTAATAGATAGCTAGGTGCTAGGACTGGATATGTAGTACTAAGCCTCGTCTACAAACTCCGGATCTGTAAGGTCTATAGATCGTAAGAGATCGATTCCCCAACAGATTGATTTGTACATAGAGACCATGTTCCTAATTTTGTATTTCATAACACCCTTTGGAAGTCATATCAACTATAGCTTTCTAAGACCTTTTGCTACAAACGGCAAAAGAGAGATGAACATAGGTAGACAAATAAATGGGCATCAATGTGTGAATTGAAATGAAAACAAAGTAAATGTTTGCCATTTTATATTTTAACTTGTCGAAAATAATGGCAATTCCTGGAATTCTTAATTTTATTAAGATTATCATTATTATAACTAAAAACACTAAACAAAAAAATATTACTATGAAAATAATGATTGTTTTTATCAAATTTGCTGAAATAGTTATATTTCAATGATTTTTATTGGACTAAGTAATAAATTTTTCCATTGGTTTACACGATATCACGTGATTAAAGACACGATGTGTGTGCATGACATTAAAACTCATACGGACTTTAGAATTATAAGGCTGGGTCCACACTTGTAGTGTCTATTCACTATAGGAGTGTTGGTAGCTGACAGCTAGCAAAATATGTAAAAACTGTTAAAAGAAAAACATGATTAAAAACAAATTGTTTGTTGTGAAAGTTTTGATTGCCAAAAGCGACAACAAATCAAGACATGGTTTTACTGAGGATATGACTTGGCGAATGGATATACAAAAATAGATCTGGTAGCTTTTGCTTGCTGTCAATCACCACCATTTAAATTGCGAATGGCTTACCATTACATAATCTTTTCCTATCTTTTTTTATTTTAGCCCCCGTTCGGGCTATACACTTATGTATTAATAACGCTAATTATTATTATTATTATTAGCACCACGTCTTACTACCCGTTCGGGTTATACGCACTTACGCTAATGTGCAATGGTAGGGTGATTGTGAGATGAAATGGAGGACCTACAGTTTAACGTGGAATCCGAACCACGCTGGAGGCCTGGCATTCCTCACATTCACAAGTTGTGATTAATACACATCTTGTCAGAGGTGAAGGAAGGGTTTGGCAATCAGATAAATCTGTTCCGGGACCGAGGATTGAACCCCGGACCCCCAGCACAGAAGTCCGACACCTTAACCCTAGACCACCAAGTCACCTAATAACGCTAATTGTGTTAGGCATTAGGAAGGTTATATTCAAGGTATGGTACTCGCATTTTTGTGGAGGGAGAGTGGAAAACAATTTTGGAAAAACCACCCTCAGTACACTCGACTGAGATTCGAACCTCAATGTCCCCGCTATCAGCAGTATAGTCCACAGCGAGGGTAGCGCCTTAGACCATGAGGCTACCGGAGTGGGTTCGAATCAACTATCCCTGTCGCGATCAGAGCTAGAGCAGTTGAAAATAAACAACAATACAGTTGAAAACCAAATTTCGGCCTCGTTCCGTCACGAGCTTTGATGCGACCCATAGTTACACATGAGGCCATGACCATGTTTGGTTCGGAGCACGTCTACATATGTCTTTAATCTCACCCTTTGATGCGACGGTGAAATACCGACAGTGGGACGCAGAGTTCTGATACGCATGTCACTCTCCTGATCGCAGCGAGGATGGACTCCACACGGCACCGTCCAAAGGTTGCGTTCAAGATACGAGGATCTGATACAAGTGTGCACCCTGCTTAAGGACACGTAGCTTACAGAGTACGTAGACGAGGTTTCAAGATACGAGGAGCTGATACAAGTGTGAACCCTGCTTAAGGACACGTAGCTTACAAAGTACGTAGACGAGGTTTCAAGATACGAGGAGCTGATACAAGTGTGAACCCTGCTTAAGGATACGTAGCTTACAAAGTACGTAGACGAGGTTTCAAGATACGAGGAGCTGATACAAGTGTGAACCCTGCTTAAGGATAAGTAACTTTTGGAGTACGTAGACTTGGTTTTAAGAGTACTCTTCTAAGTTAATACATATCTATGCACAAAGTGTTCTTCATTGTATGTAATTACTGGACTGCCTGTATGGAGAAAACCACAATTCAATTAATTTAAATTAGTTACGTTGGTTTGTAAGACGTGTGATGACCTATGTGTGTTTGGAAAGTGTACATTAAATACCCTCTATGTAAAACAATGCTAAGTATACCCTGATTCTGGCAGGAAGAACGATATCTTGTAGTTACTCAAGTTGCTAGAGCAATTTTAACATATTCATAGATCAAGTCACGTTATCTGCAGCTGTCACTTTTGATAGATATTATCAACACATATAAAAATATAGTAAAAAAGTGTTATCAATGTTTCCCTCAAATGAATATATTTGAATTTTCTTTACTGTTCTTCCAACCAAAATGAGGTTATAGTAAGCCCAACTGGGCGGTGTAGCCCCAGGATGATATCATGACCTATTCCTGGTCGCCAACATGGCGTCAAGGACCAGTTCCACCGACCAACCTGTCCATGGCTGTGACTCATTCTCTTGGTTTCCTCTTTGGATCACCACGAGTCAAAGAATAGGTGTGATTACATGTGTACAAAACACAATCAAGAGAGAAGGTGTGCTCTGTATGCTCTTTGGCAAATATACCTCAATCTTATTACGAATGAGCATATCTGACAACTAGAAAAAGCTACTGGATCTACTTTCACGTATTCATACGTTATGTCATGTGATCTGAAGATGGCCCTATTTTTTATAGATATTATCAATACCTATAAATTAACACCAATAAAACATTATCAATGTATGTCACAAAAATATTTAAAATAGTTTTAAAGAAGTTTTAATTCAAGGACGTTACTTACTTGTGACGTCACGGCAGCTCGAGATAGGATTCTTCATGTTAATGAATTTACGTTTTATTCAGCGAGTTTTATAGATATAACGTTGAAACAAAATCCATACATTCTTACTCGAACTGAGCAACTTGATATATCGCCACACTCTAACTGAGCATCCTGGTATATTACCACACTCGAACTGAGCAACTTGATATATCGCCACACTCGAACTGAGCAACCTGATATATCACCACACTCTAAATGAACAACCTGATATATCACCACACTCTAAATGATACAACCTGGTATATTACCACACTCGAACTGAGCAACTTGATATATCACCACACTCGAACTGAGCAACCTGATATATCACCACACTCTAACTGAGAAACCTGATATATCACCACACTCTAACTGAGAAACCTGATATATCACCACACTCTAACTTAGCAATTTGGTATATCACCACACTCGAACTGAGCAACTTGGTATATCGCCACACTCGAACTGAGCAACTTGGTATATCGCCACACTCGAACTGAGCAACCTGATATATCACCACACTCTAACTGAGCAACCTGATATATCACCACACTCTAAATGAACAACCTGGTATATTACCACACTCGAACTGAGCAACTTGATATATCACCACACTCGAACTGAGCAACCTGATATATCACCACACTCGAACTGAGCAACTTGATATATCGCCACACTCTAACTGAGCATCCTGGTATATCACCACACTCGAACTGAGCAACTTGGTATATCGCCACACTCTAACTAAGCATCCTGGTATATCACCACACTTGAACTGAGCAATTTGGTATATCACCACACTCGAACTGAGCAACTTGGTATATCACCACAATCGAACTGAGCAACTTGGTATATCGCCACACTCGAACTGAGCATCCTGATATATCACCACACTCTAACTGAGCAACCTTATATTTCACCACACTCTAACTGAGCAACCTGATATATCACCACACTTGAACTGAGCAATTTGGTATATCACCACACTCGAACTGAGCAACTTGGTATATCACCACACTTGAACTGAGCAATTTGGTATATCACCACACTCGAACTGAGCAACTTGGTATATAGCCACAATCGAACTGAGCAACTTGGTATATCGCCACACTCGAACTGAGCATCCTGATATATCACCACACTCGAAATGAGCAACTTGGTATATCGCCACACTCGAACTGAGCAACTTAGTATATCGCCACACTCGAACTGAGCAACTTTTTGTTCCTTCATTATTGGATTACTTTTCTTTTTTTAAGTGCAATTTGTAATGTACAGTATATTTTTCCATGATTTTAATTAGAATTTTCATGCATAAGTACAACTATTTAAAATTAAAAAATCACATAAAACTAAGCAATATAAATAAGCAATTAAACATTTTTAACTCAAATGAGGAGCCTAAAATAAGAAAACTTTCTATAAATGGAAATAGTGGGCTGCAGGTGTATCTGATACACGGTGACTCGAACCAAACTAATTAGCCGCTGCTTTGTACGATACACACTTAACCAAATGCAATCTGCTGATCCCACCATTTTGAAATTGATTTATTTTATTCTGAATAAACTCTTGCTTTTTCTTGGTCTTCTTGTCCGTTTTGAAAGAAGCGCCATTTGAGACGCTATTTAGTCTTAAGTAAGTGTCCATTTGACTCCTTTTAAGTTGTTTTTGTTACAAATATGACAATATTAGGGTGCGAGGAATCACATGATGCGTTAAATTTTGAGTGGAAACTCTCACACGCCTTCGTGGTTTTCCACATGTTCACAGATTTCCCACCCAGATGGAAGGGGGGAATGGAGGTTCCTCATCTTCATCCATATAACTCTCTGTAAGAAAGTCCGCAAATTTCGTTAATCGTTCGTAAGACGGTTGCACGCTTATGAGGTCGGAAAAGGCTTCATCAACGTCTTCAGGGTCAAAATAAGTCAGACTAAAACAATAATGGAGCCACTTTCCCTCTTCTGACTTTTCATTGTTGACAAGCCGAGCTGCTGAATCTTCCTCCACCTGAAAAAAATAAAATATAAAAGTTTCAAATAATATCAACGCTACATACAGAGCTAAGGCAGATAGTTGATTGATTAATGTAATTATAATTGCTATCATGCTTTTCAATTTTCGTGAGAGACAGACAGACAGACTTTTTGAAAGTTGTTCATAATTAGAAACTTAGCCAGAGCTGCGTATAGATAAAACAAACACATAAATGGTATCAAGTTATCGGTTCAGAATGTACTTACCAGGCCTGGGCAAGATGAAAACGACAACCAATGAGTTTCACTCCCGGAAATTCTGCACGCACACCCTCGTGGATCACTCACTCAAAATCTACCCCAACTGGTTTTGATTCGAAACTCACATGTCTCTTGTTATATTCTTCTTTAATCATATTAAATATGTGAAAATATGACTGTTTCTTCTTGTCTCTAAGAAGACAGAAGACCAGTGGAATGTACAACCCATCAGAATATCCATGAATGGTAAATAATTGTAAGAAGTACTTTTGTGCGCACTCGAAAGTACCATCCATTAAAATGATATCTCTCGCACAAGAATTTTAGATTTGAATTGCAAGAAAATATCACCATACCCTTTTCTTTCTCATTCCTGATTAAAAACTCTTCGTCTTTAGTTGTTTTCATTGACATTGTATTAAGTGCTTCATGGAATTCGTATGCAGATTTTGGAAGCTTAGGTAAACTTTGTAATCTTGCACGTGTAATATTATTTCTAATACATACAATGCCCTTTCTTGCTAACGAGCTAACAACAAGAGGCTGCTGATCAATTTCCTTATGAATTAGCTTTGTTGGTCTTTCGTTTAGGTCTCCCTCGGCTTTCCTTTTTATCGCGTTGGAGATAGATTTGCGACAAAGAATTTCGTCAGTCATAGATTAATGTGTATGAATTCCTTCTACTCGAGAAAATGTTGTGATGCTTCCTATTGTGAAAAGTTTAACATTGCAATTATTTTTGGTATCTCCAACACCGTTCTTCAGTAGTTTTCATAAACTGATATGACTTGTAATGAAAGTTTTTGTGAGTAAGAATTTGTTTAACTCTTTCACTAAACATAGTCCGGATTACACCACTTTCTTACTTCACAAAAACAAAATAGAACTATCATATAAACAGAAATAATAACACTGGTGATACTGTACGAACTAATAAAGAATGAAATAGGCTGAACTAGAATCACAAAATAAAATATCACAGATTGGTACTTTCAAAATAAGCACACATAACAAATGAACTCTAGGGTGGTCAGGTGGGGCAAGTAGAATTTGCTCAGTTCGAGTGAGCCACACGTGAGCGTTTCAGAGTGCAAGATGTTCAATTCGATTGTGGGGATTACAAAACCCCTTTCGGCCCTTTTTCACGGTAAAAAATGTTGCTCATTTGTAGTTCAACTTGTGGCTGAGATCTCTAGGACGCTTTGCACGGGTGACGTTAGCGGGGTATACAATATACTCTTAGTTTCGTTTAATAAATGTGAATTGCTTTATGTATATATATGACAAAGAAATTCCACGTTTGTAGCAATGTATAAATTATCAATCTTTATTTGTTTGGACCAATACATTGTTTAGTTTTCTAATTTAAAGTGAAAATATATTTGTTATTCCCCCCTCATCATACCCACCTCCCCATCCCCCCCATCAACCCCCAACAAGAGCTAGCGATGCCTAAGGCACTCTGCAACAAATCCCAGTCACTTAAGGGCTTTCCCTAATTATAAAATATATCAGATCGTCTCATAAATCACGTGTTCTCGAAGGTTTAGGGCGTGACTCTTGAATGAAATGGGGTGTGATTCGGTGTGCTGCGGAGTGTTCTGAAGTCTCTCTAAGTGCAGTCACAGATGTAACAACCCTTATCGTGCTAGGAGCCTTAAAACTATTGATGTACTTAGATAAGACTGGTGGATACTGGATAGAGAGTGCTATTTTCTTATAACTTTAATTTCTTATGGTTTAAACAGTGAGGCAGTGTTGATTAAAATTTCATTTGTCTACGGCTTTGTGTACAATGTATCAAAGAGATGATTACTTTTTTTAAATTGAGAATCTTAGAGTCATTTTTTTTATGTGCACAGTGGTAGTCATAAGCCTTAAAATGTATCCAGTGTAAGAAACCTATATAATGAGCTCTTTATTTTAGTTATATTTGATATATATATTTTATTTACTAAAATTATGTATGGTCTAGGGAGGTGGAGGCAAACCCCTTACCCCTCTCAAATCGATTCCAAGTTTTTATGGAAATGCATCTTGAGCTTTCTACAAAAAACATTTATAGTTTGATTTAGGTATATTTTTAAATAAAGTACATATCTTCCCTTTAAAAAATGGAGGACGTGGGCGATTCGTTTTTTTTTAAGTATTTCTAAATAAAACATTTAAAAGAAGATAGATATTTCAGCAATATTTGTTAAAAATTAATTGATTTAAACTCAAATAAAAAATAATATCACAAACAAAATGCAAAAATAAAAAGTCGCAAATTCCCTCCAAAGAACGCGTATCTGTTGTACAAACTAAGCAGCTGTGTGATTAATGTGCACAAGTTCACAAGTTTACGGGAAAAAGAACAATGAGTTTTTCACATCACAGCAGCAATTCCAGCTGTCTTTTGGTATGCAACTTTGGAATTGAGCTCCCTTTTGAAAACTTGATTTTCATTTTCCTTGGTTTCTGTTTGTTTTATACAGCATTCAGGATGTGGCCTAACTAATTATTTCAACCCTTCCTTTTATGATCAAGAGATGATCTTGAAACATTTATTGTCTTGACCACCTGAATAGAATTATTCAATTTACCTACGTAACAACATACAGCTGAACAAATTAACACAATATAAAATTACCCTACATAGAAACACTCATGCTATACACAGCCCTAATATGAGCCTTCAGACGCAGGAACACTCAGGGTTGCTGACGACAATATTACTGGTTCACGCTGTACACAGCCCT
>CABFWO010004215.1:54545-69434 GCA_902155825.1 Timema genevievae | reverse complement strand
CAATTTTCTTATCTCTTTTAGTTTATTTACTGATAACACATATATTTCAGGACACTAAAACAGTGCTTTATTTTTGGAATGACCCATTTCCACATGACAAGTACAATATGCAATGTATTCTCACAATAAATTGTTACGTTAATGTTGAACATTGAAAGTGCCCACTTGGTGATCAAATGATTCGAAAGGCAAAGTTCAGCAATCTACTGCCCACTGACTTGTTTTATCTAGCCCACAAACAATTGTGTTCAATAGAATTAATAACTAATTGCTACATGAAAAATGTAAAGTTGAACTTTTTTTTTAAATAGGTCCAACAATGATTATTTTTTTAAACACATATGGCCCACGATATCAAAAAGGTTGCAGACCCCTAGTCTATGGCATTACTCTTGCAATAGACTGAACTGCCGATGGTAGGGAAAATGGGGTTCGATCCCGGTTGGTTGCAATGAGGGTGGTTTTTCGTAAATGATTTCACACAAATGTGGGTGCACTTCCTCTAATATCAGCTATCCCCATCCCTAACAAATTAGCTTAATTAGTACATATGGCTATAAACCGAACGAGCAGTAGACACGATGCTTAAAAAAATTAGGCTGGGAATAGTATTGTATATAGGGACTGACAAAAAGTGAGCAGGTAAAAGGAACAGGTCCAGTGGTGGAGCAGTAGCAGATTGCTCCTGCTCCACTAAAGGAGCAGTTTTTCCCATCCCTACATGTTAGCAGTAAAATCCTTAGTAGCTACTCAATGCAGCTCTGTGCGTCTTACACTTTTATATAGTTCTTGATGAGCCGTCAACTGAAGTAAATTATGCTGCCCTTTTTATATGCGAATGTACTTGCCTAGAGCTCGAAGAAATGGCTCTGGAAAAAGCTTCACCTCATTGTTTCAATCAGCTCTGGCAAAAACCTCGTTAAAAACGCTGTGTAATATAGTTGGGGAGGGGGTGGTAAAAATAAGTATTTACTTTTGATGTTTAATGTGTAGCTCTATGTGAATCGAAATGTGTTGAACTATTTTTAATTTTTTTTACTAATTTATTTTTTAGACCAAGCTGTGAACTTTTCAAGACAAAATGCATAATTTTATTTAGGCTGAGTTCAAAATAAAAGAACGATAAATTAACATAATTTCAATGTGTGTGTGTGTGTGTGTGTGTGTGTGTGTGTGTGTGTGTGTGTGTTTAGTTTTATAGCCACACAAAAATATGAGTTTCGTGGAATATTAATTTGCACTTCAAAAATTTGTCTTAACTTTGGGATAAATGTACTTCCCTAGATTAAACTGGTCTATCATCCACGGCACAGCACGTTTTCAGGTTGCGTATAGAGGATACGACCTTCAGATATTAAGGGTAGCCGTGGATATATTAAATAAGCAGTCGTGGACAGCCTGTAGGGGTGATCCTCCATATTGGGGGTTGGGCGTGGGCCTAATGAGCTCTCACCGTTAAAAAATTACCATAAATAAACTAGGGTTAGTGTGTCATGAGATGGACTGGATAGGACTAGCTCAAGATAGGGATAGGGTGTAATGAGGTGGACTGGATAGGACTAGCTCAAAATAGGGATAGGGTCTAATAAGGTGGACTGGATAGGACTAGTTCAAGATAAGGATAGGAGCGTACATTTGTAAATACAACAATTGTTGAACTTACGAGTTCCTAATGTCATAGAGTAAGTAAGTAAAGTGAAAAGGATTAATAAATATTTTTAGTTACTTCTTTCACTGCACCTTAGTACCCACTCGGGTCATTCTCATACACTAATACGTTAATGGAGTGGAGATGAGGAAGGTAGAATTTTAGTATAAATATACCCGCCTTTGCTTGGAGGAAGCCTGGGAAACCCATAAGGATGAAAATACCCTCAGTTCAACCGACTGGGAGTCGAAACCCGACTTCCCCTTCCTTGTCAGTCCAGTCCAGTCTAGCACTAGAGTGACGCGTTAGACCACACGACCACTTTGGATCTGATATTATTATTGTTAATATTACTCCTTATTGCCGATGTGCAGCCTGGCCATTAGTGACGAGCAGATTAACCCAGGGATATCCAACCTAAATCGCTAACACGTTTTTTTAACTTTCATATTCCAACAAACTAGTTCCTAATATATTAAAAGTATATTTTGATTATCTCTAAAGTAAATCTATCAAATGCTGCTTATTGGTAGGTAAATGTGATACAACGCGAGAAAATGGGAACAGAGAAGTTTTGATGAGGGGTGTGAGCGAGTGGCAACATTGCAGACTCAACTTTAAATGTATTGATTCTAATTGTGAAAGCTTTAATCGTGTTATTTACTTTATCGTTTTGTGAGAAAGTATTGTAATCGTGAAAAAATTGATCTTGAGTGTATGATGATTTTTATGTTATATGTAAACCTGAATCCAAAAAAGTTAATTTTACAATTCTGTCTGTTCCATTGTCTGTCTGTCTGTCTGTCCTTGACCATGGATCCAAAATGGTTGGATTTATTTTGTTCAAGCTTGATCTATAAATCTTATAAGGCTATAGTTCAAAAAACATACAATTTTTTTTAGCCTAGCCCTTCAATTAAGGGTAGTTTACTAATGAGTGAATTTTTTGAATACCAAATTTTTCGAAAATGGCTCAAGCTATTTTGTTTAAAATGCATAGGGCCTATCTAGGATTTGTTTGATGTGACATATAGCAATATAATTGGTTTTGAGGTGAAAATTCATTGAAGGGTGGCTTACTGATGAATTTTTTTTAATTCAAAATTTTTCAAAAGTAGCTTAAGAGATGTTGTTCAAAATGTAACCTATATCTGGAGATCGTGTGGTATGATAAATAATAATGTAGGGCCTATAGTTGTTTTAGGGGTAAAAACTCATTTATGAATAGTTAACTGATGACTGATTTTTCAAAAACTTGAAATATTTTACAAATGGCTTCAACAATTTAGTTCCAAACGGCTATCTTGGGAGTGTTTTACATGAAGAATAGCACTGTTTAAATTTTTTGGGGAGTAAAAAATCATTTATGAGTAGTTTTGATTTTTCAAAAACGTGAAATATTCTAAGACTAGATGCAACGATTGTTCCCAAATGTATATCTTGGGAGGGTTTGCCATGACAAATAACACTGTACACTTATTTTTGGGGTAGAAATGAATTTATGGGTAGTTTACTGATGACTGATTTTTCATAAACTCAAAAATATGTATAATGGCCCCAACAATTTGGTTTCAAATGAGTATATTGGTAGTGTTTGTCATGAAAAATTGCACTGTATATTTGTTTTGTTTTTTAGTAAAAACACGTTTAAGGGCAGGCCCGGATTAAGGCATGTGCCACGTGCAGGGGTCCCCGAGGTTAAGGGCCCTCACCCGCCTGGCAAATAAATCACTTTGACTTGTCATATATTTATTTTGGTATAATATAATATTTCAATATTTTATGTTTTTTCGTAAAATTCATCCCAAACTAATCTAAAAATGTCCTCATTGAAGTAGACTGTATAATTTAATATTTTCTATAATATTAAAAATTAATATGTTAAAAACAAAACTCACTGTACTCACCATAATTGCTAAATGTTTACAAAAAAAAAGTTTGTCTCTAAATAAAATTATCCATGTATGACGTGTGATGTAAGATTCATAATCATTCATTGGGGAACTAATTTCTAAGAGCCCCAAGTTCTACTTGGCACAGGGCCCCCAAAAATGTTAATCTGGGCCTGTTTAAGGGTAGTTTACAAAAACTGATTTTTTAAAAATGGCTCTAATGGTTTTGTTTAAAATGGATGTCTATGTAGTGGTTTATCTCCAAATAATATTGTGTAGGGATCTACTTTGTTTTTTGGATAGTTTAAAGAATACTGATTTTTGTAAATTTGGAAGATATATAAGTTATATATTGGTTTTGTTCAAAATGGATAATAGGGACTATACTATATGATAATGAATCCTGTGTCTATTTTTATAAACTAAGTTAATTTAAGGTTAGTCGTCTTAGGACAAACTATGGAAATATGATATATTTCGAAATTGGCCTTAAAGATTGAGTTGAAAATGGGAATCTGGGAATAGTTTTTCATGATAAATAAGAATACGTTTTTATGTTTACAAATTACAAATAATTTTAGGGTGATTTTCAAATAGGCTAATTTATTTTTGAAAATTTGAAATTTGCTAAAAATATTTGAACAATTTAGTTTAAAGTTTATAAATGAAGAGTTTTTATTGTTATTAACAAGATGATGTGTTTGTTTTTATGAATAAAACTTATTTAAGGGTATTTTACTGAAAAGCTATTTTTGAAAATTTTGTTAGAAGTGTAATACACTAACTATATGAATAAGCAGGTTCTATTGTGTCGTACCATTTATTTAATACAAGTCTTTGAAAATGAAATTGATTGCTAAGCTCTTTGGTGGACACATAAACATATGCCTCTTTTCTCAATGTTTCTGTAACAGTGTATATTTTTCAATGTAGGTTATATGGTGGAATGTTTCAGCAACAATGTTTATTATTTCTTTTCGCAAATATTGAGTTTTTTGTAAATGTCTCTTATTTTAATACAAAAGAGAAAGAAAGTCGGTGTGGTGCACCATGCCATTTATTTAAAATTGTGTTAAAATGTTATTAAAAAACGTGTTTTCTATTGAAGACTCCAGTGCTACTACACCAGGATACGCCGCCTAATTCAAGCTGTGATAGCTAACTTGATTACATGTTATTCGTGGGGGTGGCGGGCTCTTAAGTTTATCGGCAATAAAAAAAATCTAGAATGTTAAGTCCCTCCTTCCCAATCCCGCAATGTTTATTACCAACAAAACGATTACTAATGAGTGAGTTCGATTGTCAAACAGGAGTATTTTCGTAAGTTATCGGATAATACACTTCTAGATTTAATGAATCAATCTGCCAGATATTTAGGGTAAATAATTAACTCGTCTAGTGTTGAGGTAGAGTAGTGCTTCTGTTTGTTTTATATAAAATAATGCACAAAACTTAAATATTATTTAATAAACTGTGTACAACAGGGTAAGATCTGTGCCTCATTCTTGCCTCACTTGTTTACAAATACTTGACATGTTTTCCATCTGATTAGTACCAGAAATATTAACTCTTGAGATATGTTTGATGATTTTTCAAATTATTGCCAGTTTAAACGATTCATTTAAAAAAAATTATATTGATTTTCTGAAAATTTGACTAATAAATTTAATATTTTCATAACGTTTCAATTTAATAGACCCTATAATCTAATTTGTTTAAAGTAAATCAAACAATTTAGCATAAATTACAAGCGAGTTGAATATTCCCTAATTTAAAATAGATTTAGTACTCTCCTGAAAAAAAAAATACAAATAACATTCATATTTAAAAATTAAATGAAATGAAATTATATTTTCACAAATTGTTAAAAAAGCAATCAACATCTTTTATTTACAAATAATTACTGGAGCATTTTTTTTAAATGAGTAGATCGAATATTTTACTATCACTAAAATATAGATTACAAAAATTTACAAATAATTTGGTGATGAAGCTCTCAAAAGAGTAAAGTTTATAAGCACACAAATGACTAAATTGATTAGACTCACAAACAAGTAAAATGAGTATGGTCACAAATATATAAGTAAAATCAATAATATCATACATGAATAAAACGATTAAGCTTACAATAATTTAGTATAATTATTAATGAAAGTAATTAATACTTATACTTAATAATACTTAGCACTGCGTCTTACTACCCGTCCGGGTTATACGCTTAAGTACTAATTACACTAATGGGTTAGGAATTGGGAAGGTTGCATTTAGAGGAAGTGAACCCGCATTTGCGTGGAGGGAGAGTGGAAAACCATTTAGGAAAAACCATCCTCAGTTCACCCGACCGAGATTCGAACCTCGATCTCCCCGTCCTCGGCAGTCGAGCTCAACACGACTGGCGCGTTAGCCAACTACGCCACCGAGGCGGGTATGAAAGTAATTACAATCACAAATGAGTAAATAAATTATAATCACATGTATGTAAAGAGATTAAGTTCACCAATTGGTAAAATTATTACAATCACAAATAATTAAATGAGTTAAGATCACATGTGATTAAGGCGATTAAGTTCACAAATGACCAAAGTGATTAGGTTCACAGAAGAGTAAAATGACAAAATCTACCAATCAAAATTTGGCGTTAAAAATGTCTAATAATTTCACAGGAATTTAATAAGTGGGCCTAATGGTATATTTTAATAATAATAATAATAATAATATTTAGCACCGTGTCTTACTACCCATTCGGGTTATACGCTTATATTTTAACAATACTATTTAATTTTAACAAATATTTAATTTCATTTTATTTTTAAAATGATGAAACCTTTTATACAAAATTTTTTTTTAAATAGATTGTTTAGTATAGTTTTCCCCGAAAATTTAGTTAAAGAAAAATAAAACTTAAATTTGGTTTGTTTACAATAAAAATTTTTTTTATTTTAAACATTGTACAGAAAAATTATAGTTTTAACCCTATGCCAAATTGATAATTTAGTTATGAAATTTATGAGTCTAAATGAATGAACCACCTGACAAAATGACTATTTATATTCTTTCATGCCAAGGAGGTTCTGGCTTCTTTTCTATCCAGAATAGTTCTGGCCTCACTTTGTAACGTGCCAAATACCTATTAGCATGTACACTCAAAAATACCTAATTCATGATCATTTCAATGCATACAAGAACTAATAACTTCAAATAATATGTGGCAGATTATTAACTCGCAGTGAAATTATGTTGTTGAAAAAGGTCCAGCTCAAGAGGATCCTGCCCAAGTTGACAGACAACTTGGACCGGAGGAAGCACTAGCCACACCTGGCTCACTTGCTGGACTCGACTAAAATGAGCCCCGCTCTGCGATGCCGTGAACGGCGGCTGACTCAAGCGCTGGTAGATTCTCTGAGGTTATTCTGAAGGTCTCCCCCCCCTTCCCGCCTTTCATTTGTGTTTCTCTCCTGACACGTCAGTTCCACTTCATATATAAACCATCGCCTCTCGCATCATAATTGCACGGGGACCGTGCGGGCCTCCAAGGTTCAAGAAGGGAGGACGGATGGCCTAAGCGAAGGCCAGACGCCCTCGGGGCACGTTGCGGTACGGAAGGTGACCGTGACTCCAGCTCCGAAACCAAAGTCACTGGTGCAATCTTTCGCCAGTGCGCTGTCAGGGAGACCAACCCCTCCACCTTAGGACGAGGCACCTGCCAAAGCCACTCTACCTGAACCGGTTGCATCCGGTTCATCCCTTTTGGTCGAGGACCCGTCCAAGACCGCTCCTCTCCAAATTCCGACCCTCCCCCACACCCAGCACCTCCCTCCCCACATCTTGGCACCCTTCCAACCCTTTCCTACCACTTCCCACTCCTACCCCTGTCAACCCTGCCACCCCTACACCCAACCCTACCCCTGAGGATGATGCTGGAAAGCTCAAAAATTGTATTGAGCTTCTCAAGGAGATTCCGGGACTGGATCCATGGGACTTTTCATAGAGTCTCTTGAGGAAGGTGTAGGAGTCTCCGAGGAGTAACCGTGGCCTCCTGGTAATGAAGCATATAATCCTTCATCTGGTCTCCCATGGTGGTACACCCGAATAGAGGACCCCCAGTGCTGAAGGAGCTCACGGTCGCACTCTGGAACGCCAATGGAGTCGCGG
This sequence comes from Timema genevievae, assembly GCA_902155825.1. Taxonomy (NCBI): domain Eukaryota; kingdom Metazoa; phylum Arthropoda; class Insecta; order Phasmatodea; family Timematidae; genus Timema; species Timema genevievae. The sequence continues at coordinate 61,742 of CABFWO010004215.1, read as the reverse complement.
GGAAGAAGGCTGAGCCAGAAAGTTTCCTGGAAAAGCATCGTGTCGATGTAATGCTGTTGGGAGAAACCCACTTGCGCTCCGCAATGAGGTTCTCGTTAGCAGAGTTCATCTGCCATCGGAGAGACCGAGCGGGGGATGTGAGAAGGGGTGGGACGGCGGTCCTGGTCCAAAGGGGCCTTGACCATCACGTCATCTCGCTTCCTCCCCTCCAACACACGGAAGCAACGGATATCCAACTGGTGATCTCTACTGGCCCAGTGCGATTTATTTCCATCCACTATACTCCCTACCACCGGTTCAACCAAGCAACGAGTGCTGACATGGAGGTGCTGCTTCGAGGTACCACGTCTGTTTTAATCGGTGGTGACTTCAACGCTAAGCACCCTTTATGGGGCTCAAGGATTATGTGCGCTCGCAGTGGATTGCTCCGTTATGTCATAGATCTACACGGCTTGGTGGCTTCCGGCCCCCCGACCCCTACCCATTTCCCTCACAATCCCCTTGGTTTCCCGGACATCCTCGACTTCATTGTCTCCAGAGGGATCAGAAGGAGGTTGGTGCTAAAGTCTCTAGCTGAGCTATACTCGGATCACAATCCCGTTCTTGTGAACCTGGGACGCGCAGTGTCCTTTATAGACCACCTTCCCCCTCCCGCAAAACTTGACCTTAAGCGCACTGACTGGGACAGGTTCACGAATGTGTTGAGAGAGAGGTTGGGACCCACCACTACCTTTCGAACAGCAGCAGAAATCGACCTTTCTAACAACAGCAGAAATCGATCGCGGTGCGGAGTTCATAACTTCCGCCATCAAGAGGTCGCTCGAAGCTTCGACGCCGAGGCACCGTCCTAAGAGGGCGCCACAGGCTTCTTTGCCCGATTCTATCCTCAGGCACGTCCGGGAGAAAAATCGGCTGAGGAAGGCTTGGCAAACCTCGAGGGACCCGGTAGACAAGGCCAACTGGAGCCGCAAAGTCCATGCGGTTCGCGAGATGGTCAAAGAATACCGGAACAGTGTCTGGGAGGACAAGATTGAGAGCTTGTGCGTACAGGACAGGTCCCTGTGGCGCATGACGAGGAACTTGATGCGGGTTCCCGCACCAAGGCCGCCTATTGTAGGTCGTAACGGGGTGGCCAACTCCGACCAGGAGAAGGCCGATGCTCTCGCTGAGCACTTAGAGGCGCAATTTGTACCGACTGACGACCCGTCAGACCCGGTGCACATTGGGCACGTGGATCAGGTCATCGCAGCGGTCTCGTACAGACCCTTGGATGAACCAGAGCCCACGGAGGCGGCAGAAATGTCGCGGGCGTTAGCCGCTCTAAGATTAAACAAGGCCCCCGGACGCGACGGCATCAATAACGCGGTCCTCCGAAAGCTGCCCTTGGAGGCGATTAACTTCCTCGTGGAGTTATTCAACGCCGTCCTGCTCCTGAGTCACTTCCCAGAGCTCTGGAAGCACGCCAACGTCCTCTGCTTCCATAAACCGGGTAAGGACCCGGCCCTAACTTCGTCTTACCGACCGATCAGCTTGCTCGACTGTTTGGGCAAGTTGTTCGAGAGACTTCTACTGACGAGACTGACCAGACATGTTCGCGAGGCGGGCATCTTGGTGGANAGAAATTTCGCGGGCGTTAGCCGCTCTAAGATTAAACAAGGCCCCCGGACGCGACGGTATCAATAACGCGGTCCTCAGAAAGCTGCCCTTGGAGGCGTTTAACTTCCTCGTGGAGTTATTCAACGCCGTCCTGCTCCTGAATAACTTCCCTGAACTCTGGAAGCACGCCAACGTCCTCTGTTTTCATAAACTGGGTAAGGACCCGGCCTTAGCTTCGTCTTACTGACCGATCAGCTTGCTCGACTGTTTGGGCAAGTTATTCGAGAGACTTCTACTGACGAGACTGACCCGACATGTTCGCGAGGCGGGCATCTTGGTGGACGAGCAGTTCGGCTTTCGGGCGGAACACGCAACGTCTCACCAACTCGTCCGGCTCGTGGAGCAGGTCACGAGGAACTTCAACATCAACAGGCTGACTGGTGCTGTCTTCCTCGACATGGCAAAGGCCTTCAACCATGTTTGGCACTAAGGTCTCCTTTTCAAACTTCTTTCCATGAGCCTACCCTTCTACCTAGTTAAGGTTGTAAAATCATACCACTGAACCATCTCCACTGCCTTTGGGAACGCCACTTCCCAAGTCAGAAGCATCTGGGCTGGATTGCTGCAAGTTTCCCTCGTGAGCCCGGTACTCTTCAGTCTGTATGTGAACGACATTCCTGAATCTCCAGACACCAAGTTGGCACTGTATGCGGATGACACGGCTCTAGTAGCGGAGTCGTGGTGAGGGAAGCTGGTGGAGAGGCGACTCCAGAGGCACCTGACGCAGTTGGAGGGGTGGCTGACCACCTGGAGAACAAATATTAACGTGAAGAAGAGCACAGCAGTGCTCTTCACATAAAAAAAAGAAGGTTCTACAGGCCAGCCCCATACAGGTTGTTCGGAGAGCAGATGATGGGCAAACAGTGCTAAGTACCTAGGACTTACGCTGGACACCAAGCTGACCTGGTGACTACATTGTACTGAGATACTGAACAAGGTGAGGCAAAGGCTGGGATTCTTAGGCCCACTGCTTAACAAGCGTAGCACCCTGTCTACCAGGAATGGTCTAACACTGCACACACAGCTGTTCAGGCTGATCCTCGACTATGCGTGCCCCACTTATTCAAAAATTTTGATATCATTAGTGTCAAGTATATAGTACAAACATTTCTCAGGATCAATTTGAATTTAATTTTCTCTCTCTCTCTTTATTAACTCTTGTTGAGGGCTAATTTTGAATGCCTCCCGATGGACCAAATTTCTTCAGAATTTAAATTCTTGTAAAGTGTATAACTTTTAAATTTTGTGGGTTTTCGTGTGAGTAACATATAATCTGGAAAATTAATGAGGTGAGTATTCATTTCTCTTTAATTTTTTTCGAACCACCAATCCAAATATTCCTCTTTGTAATTAGTTCCTGATACTCGTACGTGGCAATTTTTTTTTCGTTGAATTCTTTTCTTTTGAATTTTAGGGATAGTTTTTTTTTAAATTTCGGTTAATTTCATTCTAAAAATAAATGGTACTATTGCTAGAGAAATTTTGCACACGCCTTTTTCGAAATATTTATCATAACGATTTACTTTGTCCAAATCAGCTTTCATATTAAATTTTTCCAAATTTTGAAGATAAGTAGTTTTATTTGTTGGACCTATAAACGCTTGTGTTCCCATCTCCATGCCTTCTCTCATTCCCATTATGGACATTTCTTGCCCTATATGATAATATTTTATTTTAGAAACCATTACATTTGTTTTATTAATACTTCAACCGAAACAGATAAAATCCATATATCTTTGTTTTAACTCTACTATGCTTCGACCTGTGGGCCCTTAGGTATATTTGAAAATTTTACCGTTATAATTTAGACTGATATAATAAAACAAAGACAGATTTTCTGTAATATAATACCTATCCAAGACCACTTTTTAAGATCCATATTCATACTTGAGTCATATACCTAAAATTACCATAAGCAACTATTTAAACAATCTCTTTACTTTAAGGTGACCTGGTGGTCTAGGAGTAAGGTGTCCGACTTCTGTGCTGAGGGTCCGGGGATCAATCCTCGGTCCCGGCACGGATTTACCTCAATGCCAAACCCTTCCTTCATCTCTGACAAGACGTGTATTAATCACAACTTGTGAATGTGAGGAATGCCAGGCCTCCACCGTGGTTTTCCTCCATTTCGTCTCACAATCACCCTACCATTACACATTAGCATAAGTGCGTATAACCCGAACGGGTAGTAAGACGCGGTGCTAAAAATAATAATAATAATAATCTTTACTTTAAGTATTTACTACTTGTTAAAGAGTTTCATAGGAAAATTATTAATTGTTCAGGGTTTTAGCAAAGGAGACCTCCATTTTCCCTTTTAACTGTCAGTTAATTTTTTTCTTATGATCTACTCACAATTAAATCAACCTTTAATGAAAGATCTTAGCGGAATTATATCAAATAATATAATTCCCTCAACTTTCAAGCATATCACGTGATTATCAACAACCAATGTTGAGAGGGCAAGAGTTTCCTTCTCCTTCATAAAGATAATACATTAGTAGAGCTAATGTAAATAATAGAAGACTGATGTATTAAAAAACTTAATGTGACTAGTAATTTTTAATAACGTATTATTTAAGATAATAACATGTGCAAAATATATATCCTTTTAATTCTCGCGTAACTTCTATCTACTGGATCTCTTTCTTCTATCACACGCAGAAAATCATGACAGACATATGTTGCCAGGAAACAGAATTATGCCTTTCCTTACATCGTAGTATTGAATTGTTAGACAACGTTTGTGGTATAGTGGTCAGAATTACTGGCTATAGATAGAGAAGTCTTGGGTTCGATCCCTGGCGCTTCCAGAATTTCTCTGTGAAGTATTGATTCTGGAACAGAGTCACACTCAGCCTCGTGAGACCAAATGAGGAGCTACTTTAATATGTAACAACTCCAGTCTAGAAAACTGAGATTAACCTTAGGGGACTGGCGCTAAAAAAAATAACACGTTGACTGGCGCCATTGCATTTTTGCAGCATGCTATAATGTTCTAAATAATAATAAAAAGCGCATACTTTAATACATAATATTATTATTGAAGCAATATTATTAAATAAATATTTGAATGATATTGTATTATTGTAAATTGTATTAAAAACATAAAATTACAACAATGTTAAACTGTTACAAAAACATAGCTTTAAAATAATTTTCTTCCGTGAGTTTCTTCTTTCAATTCGTATTTTTATGTATAATAGCGACCGCATGGTAATAACAATAAAATGTTTGATGACATAATACGCAGGAGGAGCTAATTGAGGAATACTTGGAGGGGGTCTAACCTAATTACCTTTAATAACAGCGGTTGCAAAAATGCAACAGCGCCAGTCCCCGAAGGTTAGCGGCCGGAGGGCTTGTTGTGCTGACCACACGACACCAACTATCAGCAAATGCTGGCACTATATTTGCTAACGGCGGTGGCCGCGAGGTTTGATTAACTTTATTACGGGCTCACGCAATATAGTTTTTTAATTAAAATGCTACTTACTTAATCTTACTCTATAACATTATCAGTGGCCTGTCGTGGAATGTTGACAGGGTAAGCAGAGCTTGTTAAAACTGTAGAATGTGATGTGCTCACCCACTCAATCTCATTTTGACCAATCTCACATGGGAATGTCATGGTCGTCGATACCGGACCAATGAGTGTCTTACTGGGTTATGAGAACAATTCACAGGTACAGTTTGAACTGGCTCTGACCCGCTTTGATGGCCGCCTGGTCAAACGCGCTAATCTCGCGTTGGACTAGACTGTCAAAGACAGGGAGATCAGGATTCGATCCCAGTTGGGTGCACTGAGGGTGGTTTTCCACTCTCCTTCCACACTAATGTGGGTGCACTTCATTTCAATTAAACCTTCCTAATCCCTAGCCATTAGTGTAATTAGTACATAGGCGTACAGCCCGAGTGGGTAGTAAGACGTGGTGCTGAAATAAACTAACTCTGCTTACCCTAGCCACATTCCACGTTACGCCACTGGGCACTAAATTGTGTCGTATCATTTAGTATATATTTTATTAATATAAATAGCGGTTCTTTTAATAAAATATAAAATACATACAAAATGTAAGATTATATATTTATCTTAAAATGCAAGACTATCGATCATTAAAATATGGCCAGAGAACATAGAAAATAAAGGGTTTAAGACCTTTATTTTAACTTAAGGGGACATTCACCAATAGGGAATTATATTGGCAGATAAAAACATCCATTGTAACTCTGGTTGTGGGTCAAACCCTATTTATCAAAGTCAACCTCACAAACGCACAGTAAGGCCTATTTCAGACGAGCGCCCTTTAGTCAGTTCAGGAGCTTGTAATGAAAAACAGCCTCTTGTCAGCATTCTACAATGCTTGAACCAGAAGATTCTGTCATGATAATGCTTGCGCTTAAGGCTAGAAATTAAAAAATATTAAATGGAAAATAATGTGTGAGTACCTTTTAATTAGTAGAAGGTTGGAGAATGGCGGTTTTTAGACACTGTTTCATGAATTTTGAGTAGACAATGTTCAGACCTTTCTTTTGCTGAATATTTCCGTATATCATTTTCATCTTTTGAACTGTTCACTCCAGAAAACAGATATTATAAGAAGATGCGGCAAATTTCCAACAACATTCAATTTTCTTTGTTTGATTGATATAATAATTAGAGCCTACAATTCTAGTCGTGGTCAAATTTCTTCGATTGATTGTCCTATATCGAAGACTTATACAGTCCAATTTTCATCGGAAGGGTATTTTTATTTATTTATTTGAGGTATTTAAAATGCACTTTATGAACCGACTCATTATATCAGCATATGAGAATTTCTATGAGCGAGAGTGAAAAGGTGTACCAATTTTTCCGGAAAAGATATTTCCACACACCTTCCAGGGTTCTCTTACATGTCACAATCCTCATGATATCATACTACAATTCAACAATAAAATCAATGCTAGATCCACGGACTGGTAACTTTTCCGTCAGTTTATATGCTCACCGTAAAGGGGCTCCTGATCCATACTTTACCGATATCAATTGGAGAAAATATTCCTTTAAGCTTGGTTTCAGTACTAAAAGGTGTTCTTTAATAGCAGTAGAAATTTTGTCTCATCACAGTCTGTTTGTAACTTAGCTTCTAAAACAACTTGTAATTTCCTTTTTCAACACGATGAGACCGCAAACTAAGATTTTTTAATTGTTGTTTCCAACTTTTAATATACTGACCTACTATCTTCGTAAGGGATATTAATAATAAAACTACGATTGAAAACACTTGGCTGGAACACAATATTTTTGAATTCAAACATGCAGCTGATATTATAGAATAGGATAGGATATAGCTTACAAGCCGCTTAGCTTCGCCAACATAAAGAAAGACCGACGCCAATCTCTCTAGTCAAGCGTTCGTTGCCTGATCAATCGATCAAGCCAGATGAACTAATAAATCCACCCCGCGAGCTTTGAACGAACGAACGATACGGATAACCCGGTATATTTAGGCTCCAACGAACAATAGACCGGGAGAACTTGGCATCCTTCACGCCCCC